>CM046844.1:31887008-32174508 GCA_025618425.1 Heliocidaris tuberculata
TTGTTTGTAAGTGAGTGGCATAATGATATTAATAATGATAATAATATTGGGTATTTACAAAGCGACATTTCCATTACGCAAAATGCTCAAGGCGCTGTAAAAGTAGAGGAAGAGTACAGTAATATAGAGTACAAGATATTGAGATAAAGAAACTATTGAAATGAACAACATAGATGCAATGAGGAAACATGAAAAACATTGACAAATTAATCAAATGCAGTTTTGAACAAGTGTGTTTTTAGTGAAGACTTGAAGGAGTTTAGAGTTGATATGCATAAATAATTTGTTTGTGTGTACAAGTAAATTTAATGATAATATCACACGATCATTCTTTGTTTAGAGCTAAGATCAAGATTTGATATCAATTGGAAATTAAATTTCGCAGAATCAACCCATATTTAAAGATAAAGTTGAGTTCTGGTCAAGCGATTACACTGTGACAGAAACACAAAGCTCATTTCAGTAAATTTAATTTCTAACATGTTTTTAATTTTGTGTTTACATTTTGCTTTTCTTAACAGCCCATCCAATGCATGATAAAAAATTGAGAATGTCTCTCAAAATGCAGTTCCATTACAAGAATTCAATATTCGCTTCAAAGGTATTACATTTATTCAACTTTAAAATATACAGGTATCATATTGAAAAATCTGTAAGGTTAAGGAAAGCAATCAGTGACCAGTGACAATCTCATGCAGTCCATTTTCAATTGCTCCCCTTTTTATGGTAAATGATATACATGTAAGATGATATATATTTTTTGCAAGTCATTAGAACCATGGTACAACTAGCTAGAATTCTTGCTTTTCAGACTGAAAGTGAATTATTTAACAGATGTTATTAATCATATCTGCTTTCAATGATGTATTTTCTTTCACTCTATGTCAAGTTGATGAACAAATTGAACTATTCTTATGAGCATGTCAAATAGTGCCTCATTCATCTTTCACATTCTATCACGGTGACTAGGAAACAAGGTGTTTGATTGGGAAATTGGAGTGCTTTCAGCAAGAATTATTTTGATATACATGTAGATGGCATGATGAGTGATACTGTTTGTTTTGTAAATGAAGAGTAATAACATTGAAGGTGTGATAATGTCACATGTTTGCAGTATCTCATGATGGGCGAGTGTTTGCACCTGTCTATAGCTATGCTTAAATGTTTATACATTGATACATGTACATGTAGGTCATGGATATACATGTAGAATAGCAAAGTGAATTTGCATAGTATTTAGCACTCTATTTGAGACTGTTTTGTTGAGAAGTGTTCCCCTATGTTCCCCAGTAACAGTGACCAGACTGACACCAGACTCACAATAAGACATAACAAAAACAGAAAAAAATTCCTGAAGGGCAAAGTTATCTGTTGGTTTGGAGATGGTTAGATGGAGTCCATTAGGTGCTAATGAGCTAATGAGTCACATTCGCCCTTTCAAGACAATTTCCCACATTTTGTGATTTGACTCAATAACTTTGGATTGAGAGCCCTAAAAAACATACCTATGCATGAGTACATTTAGAAAGAGCAACATTTTCTGCACATGCTGTGTCCATTTATTTTGTTTGATGCCAGGAATTTTAAAAAGGAGAATAAGTCTTAAAATCCTTAAATTGGCAACACATTGAGAGTTTCAACATCATTGTTTTATTGTCAAAACTGGCAATTTTTAAAAACTTTTCGACAAAGTTTTAACCATGTTTGTTTTCAAAAACATTACATTTTATTAGAACTATGTAGCATTAAAAGAAAATATTTATGTTGCCAATTTGAAGAACAAAATGTGATCAACTTAGCCCTTAAATAATTCCTGTCATGAAAGGGTTAATCATAATATCATAATACACTACTGCAGAGGCCTTTACTTTCTCTTTCATTTTTATTGAGAGGTCCTTCAGTTAATCTAAAGAAAGATTTTCATTGCTTAGATGGTAGACCTAATCTGCATACATGTAGGTTGCTGTATATTCAGATGATTTACAAATGTGTCAATGAAATCTGTTTCCTTCTGCAGATCTGATTGTTATGACAATTCAATTAGAAGGCCAGTGATTAAATTCAGTTATCAGGCTTCCATCCCAATGTTTTAAGGAAATATGACTTTACAAATCATGAACATATATATAGGATCTACACTTGTACATGTACATGTATGAGTCATTTTATATGAAAAAATCTGATTTGAAGTCAATTGCCATTTTGTTTATTGAGCAATTAATCATTCTATTGTTACGTGTGTACATTGTAACCACATAATCAGGAAATGGCTTTTACTTTTGCAGAGTTTTTAACCCTTTCAAGACAATTGACCACATTTTGTGGTTTGGCTCAATAATTTTTTATTCAGAGCTCTAAAAAATATACCAGATGCATTAGTAGAAAGAGAAAAAAAATTCTGCACACACTATGTCCATTTTTGTTGCATGACCATATTGCATTTGATGTCAGGAATTTAAAAAAGGAGAACAAGCTTTAAAATCCTTAAATTGGCAACACATTGTGAGGTTTAAAATCATTGTTTTTTAACAAAATTGGCAATTTTTTCAACTTTTCAAAAATATTGGTAACCATTTATACTGTTTTCAAATACATTACAATTTATTAGAACCACGTAGCATGAAAAGAAAATATAATTGTTGCCAATTTGAAGAACAAAATGTGATCAATTTAGCCCTTAAATAATTCCTGTCCTGAAAGGGTTAAAAAGTACTATTGCATTATTTTACTGTGTAATGTCTGAAAATCTAAGTCTGCCAAAGCTGTAATATATCCCGGTTTACAGGATAGAATATCATAGTCTTCCATAAAAATGTAATATTTGTTTTCTCTGCTGATATTTGTGCGGCTGTCTAAGCTTCACAGATATACTCCCTCCATCCTTTGAAAAATTTCATCCTTGTTTGCTTAGCGTTAGTCATGTGCTCCAAGGAACATGTAAACAAGACCTAAGTAGCGGACTTTAGTCACGCTTGTGACGAGGAATTGTTGATCATACCACCCCTTGCATTGTAAAGGAAACTGTCTTACATGTATGTGACTGATGCTGTTGATTATACAAGGGTTCAACACTAACAAGCGCCTAGGCCGCATTGGCATGCCCAAAATCTCAGTCCGGACTCCCAAAATTTCAAAATTGTTAACATTGAGCATTTGAGCTCATGTACATTTTCCACGAATGTCATTGCGGACCCCTCTGAAAAAAAGTTTGAGTGGAGCCCTGATTATACCAATTTTATTGATGATGATGAAAGCACCCAATGGAAGACATGGAGGTGTTATTATTGGGATAATTCTGCATTGAATGATGCCAACCCGTGTCTTGCCTGAGGGTCATGCTAATGATAAAATGCAACATACATTTCACAATAGACTGAATTGTCACATAATTCATCAGTCACAGGAAAGTTAAAGGAGAATGAAACCCTGGGGAAATATAAATTTCAATGAAAAGAGAGGATAGAGAGAGGCAATTTTAAAAAAGTTCTATCAAAATCGGTTATGTAAGTTTGAAAAGTCTCAATTTACTTTCTATGGCGGTCCTCAAATTGGCAATGTTGCTTCAAAATGGCAGGTTTAGTAACTCGCAATATGTTTTGTACACATATTTTCATATTTTCTCTATTATCTCTAAAGATGCTGCTTGTCTTTTTGTGAACTCAACATACATGTATGTTGTGTCAAATACATTTTCCCCATGATATATCTTGAGCTAAGAAGGAGACAAGCTGCACCTTTAGAGATAATGGGGAAAATATGAAATTTTGTGTACAAAATATATGGAGAGTTGTACTACTCAACCTGTCACTTTGAAGCAACATTGCCAATTTGAGGATCACCATAGAAAGTAAATTGAGACTTTTCAAACTTTCATAACTTTCTCATTTCGTAACTGATTTTGATGGAACTTTTTAAAAGTTGCTTCTCTCTATCCTCTCTTTTCATTAAAATTGATTTTTCCCCAGCGTTTCATTCTCCTTTAAAGATGTTATTTCAGAAAGGTACATGAAGCTACAAACGATGATCTGGCAAATTGCTTTGTGCTGTACATGTACATATGTATATGTAAATATATCAGAGATGGATGGTTAGGGTTAAGGTTGCCTTTGGGTTTTGGTTTAGATTTGTATATTTATGAAATGTTAAGGTCTTGTTTTTTACTTCTTGTATTATTACAATCACAGCTAAAGACAGTATTGATATTTCCATAATTGTAAAACCAATTTGACTTTTCACAAAATTATGCTTGATTCTCTCTTAAAGGTATTGTGCAGTAGTGGTAGTAAAAATAAAATTGGCATGAAACTGATTAAAAATTTTCTCATATTGTCCGGCAGCTCCGGCTTGCATAAAAAAGATACATGCGTGAGATCATCTGGTATTCCACTAATGATTTTGTGTGACTTTCAGTATTAAAAATAATTGAAATGATCACATATCAACCATTACCTTCTGCGCTAAGGTATGTTAGAGGCACTCATGCCGACCGTTCCCCGCACAGCGGTGCACAGCGTTTCGTCCACATGTCGCGTAAACAGAAATCTCATTGGTTTTACACGTGTGTGAATAAAGTACGACGCCCATGTACAAAACATGTTTATTTCTTTAATTTTTAGCCATTTCTGAACCAATTTTTCTCAAACAAACGTCACCTATGTTTGAAATTAATCATTTTACATCAATACATGTAGTAATTTTCATTCTAGCTGCCAAAGTAGTTAAATCTCCAAAGCGCCCTCTTTCCCACTGGTTACCGAACATTACATTTAAGTTTGAAGTTCTGACATGTACATTTACCTAATCTGATACTTATCCATCACTTCAAAATTAGTGATTGATACAGAACTTACATACATGTACATGCATGCTATATTTCCCCTTTTAAAGAGTTTTTGAAGCATACTGTACCTACATTAATATTTATATTTGTTTTGATGGCAGAAGGAATAAATGTTCGGTAATTACTATGGACTATATAATGTGTACACATGAATCTAGATGCATGTACATGTACAATCATCTAAAAGAAGAAGACTACATTCTGATCATTCATTCAGGCTGCTCTACAACATGGTTAAATGTCAGAAGGCTATATAGGCTACACGCCATCAGTCTGAATAATACTCCACAGTGCCTTTTGCTCTTTTAGAGTAAATCTTATTTATTCAAAGTGCTTTGTAATATGATTATGTTGCCATGGCAATTTGTTGCTATCTTACCCCATTTTCTGCCATATACAGAAAATCCTTGCTGTGTATGGTAGTGGTCTTGTGTGTTGTGATTCATTGTATACATACATGTAGTGTATATCTTAACATGTACATGTAAGCTGTCCATACATGTACTGTATGTTCACTCCCAAATTTCAGGCCAGAATGAATCGTTTGTTATGCATTTAGTTAAAAACACGGTTGCGTCCACAATCATTTTCGTATAATACACAAATATACCATGCACTGAGAGGCTCTAGTTGAAATTATGAATTCCGAAGTGGCAGGAATAGCATTATTTTCTGAGGGCCGGGCGTAGCCCCGAAGAAAATAGTGCTATTTCTGTCACCAAGGAATCCATAATTTCACTAGTGGCTCGAAACAGTGCATGATATGTTTGTTTTATATCCCTCCAACGAATCTTTATAAAATAACGATAAAAATGTACCGCGGTTTACACAGTGGTCTATGAGGCCGAGTTATTGATGAAAAACCTCTGACCGATCGCATATCTGTGACGACATTCATTGAAGAATTTCAACCTTGCTAGTAATTCATTGAGATTGTTTTCACTTAGAACTTCAAAGTGCATAGGATGTTCGAAGATTTCAAAGTTGTTTGAAGAAGGAGAAATGTTTGTGTAGAAACTTTGCAGAGTTTCCACAATGTCTTGTATGAACATGTCTTGCTTTCTTGATATCTGATCCCTGTTTTTTGTGTTAAACTTTAAAGGTCATGTTCACACAGCCTTTTAAACCCTGATTTATCAAGACAATGACTTGATGAAGCCCATTCAGACAAGAAGGAGTAAACCACATAATAAAATACACCAGTGCAGTGAAATTAAATGAGATGAACGGAGTTCGCTTCACATTTCTTGATTGTATGGCATGAATTAGTACTGATGGGGGCCAAGCCTCAAATTAATTTTTTTCCCACGAGGGCCATTTTTCAAATTTACCCCCCAAAAAGAGCCCCCGTCACTTTTCTCACGGGGGCTCTTTTTGTGATGACAGGGGCTACTTTTTGTGATGGATTTTTTTCATTGATTTAGCAGATACATGTATCCTCCGGTGAATACAGTCTTACAATCATTTAACGATTCCTTACCACTTTGCTTAATCTTAAATGTTATCTGTACTATCTAGCAATTATTTTTGTAATAGAATATTCTGAATGCTGTCAAACAAGTTTCAATAATGTATGATACAGCTGATATGTATATGGTTCTTGCAAACTTTTGGAAACACAATTAAAGAATAAAGAAGCAATGGCCCGGTCAGTTTTTATCCAATCCAGTTGCCATGCCTTGATCGTGGATTCCTTGCCCACGGGCTTCCGGGTTTTTTTAGACGGAGGTACTAGTTGATCCTTATTTTTTGTTGACTTTGTCGATTGACTCTAATCAAGTTCAGCCTGCCGATAGGGCCTTTTTACATTCCCGGGATGTGGACGAGTGAGGTATTTCTCCATCGCGGATTCACGGTGGTTGGTAGAAGTCCTCAACAACGACCTCAACTAGGCCTTAATTTATGCATGCATACAATCGCCACTGTAAGCGACAACTTCCCAATGTTTGGGAACAAAACACGTGTAGACAATACGTGCGCGTAATGAAACAGTGGTCATACCAGTCTCCTCAAGCGATCGCGATCGATCTTGAATATCATATCATACTCATTGCAGTAGTGCAGCGCTAGCCTGTGTGATCCGATCATTGAAATAACACTGCACAGCACATATACTAGCACCTGCACAGCACACAGCTACAGTGTTATTTCAATGATCGTTGTCGTCGTACCACGTCCACGGGCCGAGCCACGGCCGCAAGTTTGATTGGTAATTTTATTGGTATTCTCATTTATCAATATCATTTTCTTACGGAGAATAAGTGACTTCATGATTCAAAAGTTGCAAAATTAAATTTGTACAGGAAAATTTGACAGGGGTGATTTTTTTAGTTGCTCATAAAAAAATTGCCCTCGTAATTTTTCTCACGGAGGCGATTCTGTACGCTACGGAGGCGAATCGCCCGTCACCCCCGTGTATTTTGAGCGCTGATGGGGGCCCATTATTCCACACATATTAGCGAGTAAATATACACTCAAAATAATTGCCTCTTGTCATTTGCATATATGCAAAGTTTTGCTGCTGTTTTTTTTAAAAGGAATTTATTGGGTAAATTCTGTAGGATTTATTCCTTTAAAAATTCATTGTCCATTGAATGTGAGATCTTACGCCAGCAGATATCCCACTGTGTGGACAGCGAATTGAGATCATATTTAGCTTCTCTAGTGAAATATCTTGACGTGCAAGTACAATCTGCCAAGTACATCTGATTTGGCATGGGATTTCACATTGTATGGACAGAAAAATGAGATTAAATGCATACCCTTACACTTTTTTTTTAAAGAGTAGTTTTGACTTTCGATATCCATCTGTCAGAAGATGGGATGCTTGGAATTTAACTTGCAGCCTCATTGTTTGTGAAAAGTTGCTACATTCACAAGTCCCAGGAATCAATTGCGGCGGTTCTTATGTGGAATCATTAGCAGAGATGAGAAGAATGTTATTTACTCCCGAAACCTTGGCGTGGAATTTCACCGGCGACTGTACTGCATTGAGAGAAATGTACCCAATCTAATATTCCTGGGAATGTGTACCTCGGGTGGCAGTCTCTCAAATTGTTTACATCATCTCATAGTCCACATCACAGCGCTGATCAAAAAGAAGCGGTGGGATCGCGTGATGGTAAGACAATGCTCACCTGAAAGCCGATCCTCACTGTCCCCGGGCGTGTTGATCTGCGTGACGTGTGTCCGGCCAAGCCTCGTCTTCTGGCCACCCTGTCTCCCTGCTCACCCGCTTCACGTAATAAATAATTGATCGCACGTGCCGGGTTCGGAGGGCAGTTTGCATGGTAACTTCCGGATTATCTGGTGGCGGGTAATTTTTGGATAAAACTGTTCGCTGCCCTCGTCTGTCCCGAAGTTTTGCCGATTCACCCCTTGTTTGAAGAGAGAATGTAGAAGGAGTGACATGAATATGATGGGGAAATCTATTGAGGGCATGCTGATGTGAAAGAAATAGAAATGTTTGAAATGTCATGTTTGTTTGGGAGGGGAAACAACATAAAATTATTTTGGTATGTTCTAAATAATTTATCAAACCTCTAACATTTTATTCAAATGAAGAACTCTCATTATTTTATGTTTTCCTGAAACTGTATTGTTTATAGATTAAAGGGCAATTCAACCTTAGTAATAAGATGATTAGTGAAAAAGCAGGAAAATAAGAAAAGCGGGAAGTTGAAATTTTGAAAGAAATCGGACAAGGAATAAGAAAGTTATGAATGTTTGAAAAATGAGATCACTAAATCTATGCAAATTTATCTGAAATTGGCAAATTGATGAGTCAATTGTGACATACTGGCAGTCAACTCTCCTGTTTGTCATACACAAGAATATCATTAATTTGCTTTTTTCTCTGAAGTGCCTTTTCCCTCTGGTCAATACTCAAACATATTGTATAAAGCATATATATTGTTTTAGGTTCTCATGTTCCTACAAAGTAATACTTTTTGAAAAAAAAATATGACATTTTGGTAATTTTGTATGTTGGGGCAAATGGGGGAGTTGTCCGCCACTAAATCACAGTGACATTACTGATTCGGCCAATTTGAAATTCCCATATGTATAGTTATTCCACCTTTTCAAAATTCATAACTTTCTTATTGCTTGTCGAATTTTGTTCAAACTTTCACCAATCTGCTTCTCTGAATTTTCCCCTTTCTGTCAGAAAAACTTCTGTTAAGGTTGGATTTCCCTTTAAAGGGAGAGACTCCTGGTAGATACACATGTAATAGAGGATTGAAAAAGCACATACATGTGCATTTATGTAAAGGCAATCAGAGAGAGAGAGAAGGATAGAGAGCATGTAAGAGAGAGAGAGAGAGAGAGAGAGAGAGGAGAGAGAGGGAGAAAGAGAGTGACAGGCTGACAGAATTGTAGGAAAGAAAGAGAGAAATGATGATGCTTGTATAGTAGAAAATACTCTGTAATTTGGTGCTAAAAGCAACAAACAATGTTTGAAAGCTATTTCATGCATGGAATGATAGCCAAGTGAGTATTGGCTTCTTCTTATAATAATATGTGAAGTCTGTTTTCATTCCAAACATCTTTTTTTCACATCTGGCTGCTAGTTTGTTGTTGGTATAGCATTATATTCAGAACGAAAATGAATTGCTCAAGGTGACTTCATTGCATTTACATGTATATTTGCTGACAGCCAAAAGGGCACTAACAAGCTATTTTACATGGAGTAATGTCCTTCTGGCCGTGAACAGATATAACTACATTTTAACTTCAAGGTAGTGTTATTGCTGTGAACTGAAGAAACACATTACAGTTGGACTTCGAATTATCCATTCCTGGGCCCCGTTGCATAAAACTTACCTTTAACGGTAACTTTGCCATCAATGGTAACTCCCATGGAAACCTTGATTTTGATTGGCTGTTGAGTGATGTTACCATGGTAGTTACCATTGATAGCAGAGTTACCTTAATGGTAAGTTTTATGCAACGGGGCCCTGAAGGGATGCTTTTCATATTTTCAAAAATTGCCCCAAAGAAGGAGAAAATCATAGATGTCCCAAGGAAGCAAAATACATATGTGTGGGCTACTCTGATGGGTTATCGTGGCTATTTCTGGAGCTGTGGTATAAGAAAAGAGCCCAGAGCCCTATGTCTTTTGAGAGTTGGAAATAACATGCTTCAATCCAAGTGGATATCAAGTGATCAAATACTGCCATAAGCTCCGCAGAAATTTAGTATTTGGAGGAATATTTTGACATTTTCTGTCGCAGATTTCAAATGACTACTTGAATTACTGTATATATTGTTTTATTCTGAACAATAAAGCTTAATGGGGTACATGTGATTCCATACTGCCATACTTTGATGGAAAGAAGCAAATATTATCTGATATTTGTTAAAAAAAACAACAATTGGATAATCTTCTAAAAACAAGAAAATCATGAATGAAAACAGTACACTGAGCTTATGGTTATCTCAGAGATTGTCTGTAGCAGTTACAAATTTTATATATTATAAGAATGATTTTGCTACAGTCGTATTAAAGTACATGTACTAGAATCTTGTTTTTATTGGGATCAGTGCAGAGGGATGGAAATTATATTTGTTTAATATTGAAATGTGAGCCAAAGTCCATTGTGTTGTAGACATGTTAGGGGAGTTTCTAACCTCTGTACCATAAATTAGTTGCTTTTGGAAATACATAGATACATGTATACTCTGGGTCAAAGATCTAAATTTGCAGCACTTCAATTTAATGTCATTGAAAAAAATACACTGGAACAGAGAACAATTTAGCTCAGGAAAGCTTTTAAAGAGGCTTTTGAAATATTAAAAAGATCTCTTGTAAACAGACAATAAAATTATCAAATATAAAGGAAATATCACTTATATTAAGATATTCTTCAAGAGCTCCTCTAACGAAGAAAAAAATTACACTGTCTCTTCCATTTACAAATGAAACTTAAAAGAAATTAAAACTTTCAGATGACTGAACATTTGAAAACTTGCAAAGACGGCCCTTAAAGCAGACAGTTCTAAAATAATTCTAGTTTGAATCAAGTTACATCAAAGTGTTATCCTAAATTTTTTGAACCCTCCCACATCTTCATGTTTGAATAACATGTAAGTGACTATGTCATTCAATACATGAAAAAGGAAGGATTTTTTTATCAACTTTTCAAACTTTGCCAGAACTCCTTTGAAACAGCATTTTATCAAGTTGCACACAGAGTAATGTCTAATTTACATTGACATTTGAGGCTTGCTGTAGTGCAAGGGTTAATGGATAAATTTTAATCCATGCCCTTGGAAACCCAAGTTCGTGATGCTCCTGGAAGCCTTGAGGCGAGCTCCAGATATTGCGCTTAATTTGGAGGCCGGTGAATCAGTGGCACCTCTTAATGAAGCAAGACTCGAATTCTTGAAGGGCCATGCTATTGATTAACAATCTGCCCCCTGAGATGGATCAGGATAATCTGTTTAGAATGTCCTTGATAATGAGAAGATGCATGTGAAGGATTCTCCTTAGGTCATACCTCAAGGAGGTGTACTTGGACCTTGTATGTTTATTCTAGGAATAAAGCCCTTTTCATTAAGGTGGTTTTTTCACCCGTGTCATCTTAACTAAGGGTATACCGTGATTGCTCTTATTCCTTTCTTTTATTAATATAATATCTCCATCATTACTGCTGACAACATAATTATCATCACTATCATCAAATTCACTGTTCATCTCTCAGTGCATCAATAACACATACTGTAATGTCATGCATTCATCTTGTTATAATATATGCTTTATTCAGTGTTATGGTAAATAATGATATGTCCACTTGCTGCTATGGCTATCATATTCAAACACAGAAATGTGATTGAAATCTTGTGATTAATGTGATGAAACTGATGATGATACATGCAATCATTCTTGTCTACTACTTACATGAATATATTCACCCTGTTTGTTTTACATTTATTGTCATTAGGATCACGAAAGGGGATTGGTAAAAGATAGCTGTTTGGAAGCCAAAACATACTCTCTTAATGCGGAGGAGTGAAAATCCACTCTTGTAAGAGTCATATCGTAAACGCTGTTATTTTCGCGTGATTAAATTTTCGCGCTGAGTGACCCCAAAATTGCTCGCTCGTATGTACACCCACTCCATTTATTAATTTACACACACGCAGTCCATTCAAATCTATACGGCATGCGCAACTACACACACGCGCTCGAAAATGAATTGAACACACACACACATATTAATGTGCTGAAGCGCACAATTCAAACCACATTGGAAATCATGCTAATATTTTTGCGAGTTCTAGAATTCATGCTTGCTGAAAATAGCGCAAAACCCGCGAAAATTAATGCACCGCGAAAATTTCCGCGTTTACAGTATTAGAGATCATTTTGTTTTGTATTTGAACCCTCTCTAAATTATAGGGGAATCCACTCCAAAGTAGTAGTTTGATTTACTCTTTTGAGCCTGGATTCCATATTTTTAAGAGTGGATTCTACTCCTAAGCAAAGTAATACCTTATATGACTCCTTAAAGAGTAGATATCCACTCTTTTACATTTACAGAATAGGAAGCATTTTTTCGTGATCGGTCTCCTCAACATTTTGATCAGCATTTGATCACAGTCATCATCTAGACTTCCTTATTTAATTTCAAGTTCATGAGAGGCCATGGTATTGATTTACAATCTGTCAGGATAGATTAAGGTTCTTTGATTAGAGTGTCATTGATACTCATGTTGATACCGTATCCTGGAGGATACATTTATATGTTCTTCGTCATGACGGTCATGTTGGTTAATCTGTCCGTCCAGTTCGTTTTCATTAAAGGCTATGTTAAGTTCTGGTAGCATGTAGGAAAACAGTAAAATAATTTTTTGAATATATACGTTCTCTCATTATTTCCTGTTTTTTGAAGATGTTACATGCAAAAAAAATTGTCTCATAGAAGAAAAAAATTGAGGCTATTTCACTAGTATTTGGGGCAGATGAAGGTGCTGATTCATTCCCAACATGTATTTTACTGCTTTAGAAGGAGAACTTTATGTCTTACTACAAAAAAAAAAAAAAAAATGTCATTTACATACATGTAGGTGTGATATAGTGTTTGGAAATAAAAATCTTTGTATCTTCTTCAACATTTAAATTTCATTTATTTTTAAGGCTTTGATCTTCAGTAAATATTCATCGTGGTTATACAAACTAGAAAAATGTCAAAATAAGAACTTCACAATACAAAAATAATTTATTTTATTTAAATAGTAAACAACTAAAATGCAGACTGTTAAGTCTTTCTGTTTGTTTGTGTACACTTCTACTGGAACCAGATTTTGGGGAATTTTTTTTTTTTTTTTTTAGGTCTATGTTGAACAAATGCATGTCAAAAGCACACTTTCACCCATCTAATGCTGACAGATGTCAGAGCCTGTGAGATGTAATGACGTGTATCATTGAATGTGTTTTCTGAACCTGCAGAAAGGATACAAATTCAGAAAATACAAAAATATGTGAAACGCCCTCTGAGGGTTTAAGGTGTCCTTGGAGAGCTGAAGACCTGGTATGACCCTTGGAGCCGTATCTAATCTAACGATATCGTATTTGATTTGAAGCGTGGAGAGAAAGAAAGGAGCGAGTCCGTCTTAGCCTGAATTGAAGAGGCAAAGTTCGTTAAAATGTCGTTGTTGATGTGTGCAGATAACGAAGATGCTTTGGTGTGGATTGGCTCTGAGCAAGTGAGACTGGTTATTAATTTGAGGCACCACTATGTGAGAGAGGTTTCTTGGTGGTTACCTGATGCAGAACTCTTTTGTAAAAGCATCTCTTTCTTAGTCAGTTGCCCATCAGGGAATCTGTGATAGAATGATTTCTGAATCCTGATTTGTTATAAATTGTCTGCCTTCTTCATAGGAGGTGAAACTTAAACTTTTTAAAGTGTCATATTATGAAAAAAGATAATCAAAATTTGATACTTTTTTTCAAATGAAATCTTCATAGTTTGGGCTACAGAAATTATGAAACATCGCCATAACAACCACAAAAGCCAGTTGCTTTCCATACTACTTCCAGGCGATGTTGTAGATTTTGCAACTGTTAGGGAAACCATTAAATTTTTTGTTCCGTTTGAATGACTTACATGTAAGTCATCAATCTTTTGTGAATTCAGTGATTTTCTTGCTGAAAAACGAAAAATTAGTTCATTAAAAAAATGGAACATTGTTATAATGTATCTCTATCTGCTGTGATTGATGTGTCTATTTTGTTCACCATCTCAGCATGATTAAACATATTTTCTGAAATGTATTAAATTAAGGAGGAGAGATTTTTGAGGTGTTTTACAACATATTTATGGTTGACATTCTGTAGAACAAACCAGAAGTCAAATTGGCCATACATGTATGAGTCCATCTAAAAAGAATCTTGACTTAAAGATAAGAGGAATGGATGGGTTAGAGAAGATGCTCTATGAATGTGCATTTGCTGGTTAATAATTAAGTAGTAGAATGCCATGGCATTACTCCCAAATGGCATAGGGAATCAAGGAAATTCTTTAGAGTTGCATGGGTTGTGCAATTATTAATCTCCGTAAATGTCAACTGAATACTTACAGTCCAAGGCCCCCTACATGTAATACCATGGAATTCTAAGTCTGTGCCCTTACCTACAGCAAAATCTGGGTGTGGATAATTCATGCAGAATATAGGGTGGCCTACATGGTGCAGTGCATATGGAATTCGTAGAAAAACACCATATGGACAATACTACATGAAGATATACTGTACATGTTAACATGTTTAAAGGGGGTACCCAATGCTGAAACAATGTTAGTCCATTTAAAAGATCATGATTTTATTAGAAGAAAATCATCTGCCTTAAATTTTTTTTAAAATTCGTGTTGCCAGAAAATCCCCGAAATATGGTAAGATTTCAGGATATTTTGGCCCCTCAGCTGTGTCCCAATTTCAGCTAGGTAACCACAATGACGTCAAAGTGGTTACCTTGTCGCGCAATTATAGCAAAATGCGCGCAAGGTGTAATGCATTTTGTACAGTCTAGCGCGCAACACATCTGCAATACGCGAACCTGGGTAACCACTTTGACGTCATTGTGGTTACCTAGCTGAAATTGGGACACAGCTGAGGGGCCAAAATATCCTGAAGTCTTACCATATTTCGGGGATTTTTCTGGCAACACGAATTTTTAAAAAACTTAAGGCAGATGATTTTCTGCTAATAAAATCATGATCTTTTAAATGAACTAACATTGTTTCAGCATTGGGTACCCCCTTTAAGGCAAGTGGAATGATAGGCCTATATGTCCATGTACTTTTTTTCTATCAACTCTCCTTTATGTGTATTACTGCCAAACAGTACTTCCACCTCTTTGACTTCTGCTACTTCCTACATTATACTTCGACTGCATCTACTGATTCAGTCAATACTACTTTGTTACTATTACTGCTTCAGCTGCTACTGCTACTGATACTACTCCTACTACTACTACTGCTACTACTACATGTACCACTACTTCTATTACTACTACTTCTACTAACACCACTACTATGCAACTACTACACGACTACTACATGACTACTACTACGACTACTACTACTACTACTACTACTACTACTACTACTACTACTACTACTACTACTACTACTACTACTACTACTACTACCATTACTACTACTACTACTACTACTACTACTACTACTACTACTACCACTACTACTACTGTACTCCTACTACTCCTACTATTACCACCACCACTACTACTACTACTACTACTACTATCACTACTACTACTACTACTACTACTACTACTACTACTACTACTACTACTACTACTACTACTACCATTACTACTACTACTACTACTACTACTACTACTACTACTACCACTACTACTACTGTACTCCTACTACTCCTACTATTACCACCACCACTACTACTACTACTACTACTATCACTACTACTACTACTACTATCACTACTACTACATGTACTACTACTATACAACTATTACTGCTACTCCTACTCCTACAAAAACAACTACTTGTACTTCTACTACTACTTCTACTGCCTATAAAGACACTATGGTTGTGATATGTCAGTGCTATGCCAATGTAAGCACTATATTATCCTCAGAATTATTATTATTATTACTTCATGTAATTACAATACTGACTTTCAATACTTCTACAAATGTCAGTTTCCTGTTTCAACTAATTCCCAGTGACCTATTTGTTGATTGCCATTTTGAAGATCAAATCGACCACAAACCCGTTACTGATTAGAAACTACTGGTCATTACCAGTTGATGCTGTCCGGAAACTAGGCTGGTAAAATGGCATTAGCTGTCATTAAGGTGCCAGTTTGTCGTTGGCCGAAGCCCCAACTCACAGCGGTCCATCTAGACAATATTGTTGTTCAGCTCTGATGGGTTGGCCATCATCAAATTCACTCATGCGATGCTCACCAATGTCCTCATTAGGTTTATGTTCTCATTTGGTTGTATGTACCCGGGGTATCATCTGCTGAGAGGCAGACTTTACATGTATGCCTCAATTATGTCTAACAATGCATATGCAAAGATGAGATAAACTCATAAGAACACACTAATTGAATGTTTTTATAACTTTCTTATGATATATCGTCGCTCATTTCACGAAGTGGCACGAAAGACCATGGATCATTCAAAACGCATTCTGAGAAAAACACAATTTAAATTTTTGCATATTTAAAACAGTATATTTGACGTGTTGATATGATTTAAATGTTAAGAACGTGAAGAATCTTGTGTACGATTCGTGTAGAGAAATAGAGTTGTGTGAAATGTTTATAGTGCAAAGCTGCAAACATTCAAATCACTTCGTGACCAAATCATTATGTGTAATCTGGTATGCACAGTATGCGCTTTCGTATGCGCTTTCATATGCGCTTTTGTATTCACAAAGTAACACGATTGTTCACGCTATGCATGAATTCGCTTTTCACTTTTTTCATGAAGTGACTCATTGGATGCACGCATGTACCATTTGTGCTATTTATTCGTACTTGCGCTTCATTCACCAGCACGTAAGAAAAATGTGTGAACTTCGTAAATTATATGGTTGGCTTTTTTAAAGGTTCATGTCATTTTGATCATACTGTTTTTTTGCAGAATAAATCAAAATTGATACTTGAAACTTTGTTATGTGATAAATGATAAGAAATGCTTAAAGGAGAATGAAGCCCTGGGGAAAAATCAATTTTAATGAAAAGAGAGGATAGAGAGAAGCAATTTAAAAAAAGTTCCATCAAAATCGGTTAAGAAATGAGAAACTTATGAAGGTTTGAAAAGTCACAATTTACTTTCTAGGGTGATCCTCAAATTGGCAGTATTGCTTCAAAGTGACAGGTTTAGTAGTACAACTCTTCATATGTTTTGTACACAAAATTTCATATTTTCTCCATCTCTAATATAAAGATGCTGCTTGTCTTTTTGTGAACTCAACATATGTTGTGTCGAATACATTTTCCCATGACATATCTAGAGCTAAGAGGGAGACAAGCTGCAGCTTGAGAGATAATGGGGAAAATATTAAATTTTGTGTACAAAACATATATGGAGAGTTGTACTACTAAACCTGTCACTTTGAAGCAACATTGCCAATTTGAGGATCGCCATAAAAAGTAAATTGAGACTTTTCAAACTTTCATAACTTTCTCATTTCGTAACTGATTTTGATGGAACTTTTAAAAAAATTGCTTCTCCCTATCCTCTCTATTCATTGAAAGTGATTTTTCTCCAGGGTTTCATTCTCCTGTAAAAAAAAAAATGAAATTGATGTTTTACGCTATTTTTGGCTATCATGCCACTTCGTGAAATGAATGACGACATCTTCATGTACATTCCATTTGCTGTAGTTCTGCACTGTATTTTATTTGTTTTTCAAAGCTTGGCAAAGTATTTGAACAAGAAATTATGCAAACTGAGCTCACACTTTTACTGAAAAATCTAAAGACAATGAGTAGTTCTGAAAGAGAGTTTCCGAACTACTGTACAGAGGAATACAAACAGTTCTTTTCAGAACTACTCTCTCCAAACTTCTGTGACCTACTCAGAACTTTCCTGATCTCGATCACTCTTTCTTCCTTTTTCTTCTTTCCTCTTTCCATTTCACTTCATTTTTGGTGTACAAACACCGAAAACAAAAACCAAAAAATAGTCTTGTGTCAGTGTTTAATTTAATTTCATTCCATTTCCATCTCTTTCCTTTCCTTTCACTTCTCCTAAATTCCTCTAAACGCCCCATAAGTGGGTTATTTTTTTTCATGAAAGAATATATCAACAGCCTTTTCACAGAGGCTCTCACATGGTGTTACCAAAAAAGCTTCAAAGGTGATATATTGTAGTTTCACACATTCACCCAAGCAGTGACTTGTGTAATTTCAAAACTAGAAGATCCTTACTGCTGTATGAAAAGTGACCGAAAGAACTTACTGGGAAAATGGCTTTGAAGAGAGACATACTTAAGCTTTTCGTCTTGCACTCATCAGAGCACACCGCAAGAATGAACAGAAAGCCGAAATCAAACAATATAACTGGAAACTAAAGGAACATAGTGCGCGAAATATAACGGGTTTTGATTGGCTGCCTGAAAATAACAGGAAATTAGGCTTATTGCCAGGCGGTTTTGTAATAATGGGAGCTGAAATAATACGAGCGTTCTCATGAACTCTTTCCATCGGCACAGAATAGGGTCAGTGAGCTGAATGTATGTGGCTTCGAGCATACACAGACCTGTAAAATTTATTGGCAAAACTGAGCCATTCCAAGCTGAAATAGAAAACAGAAGTATCACAAATATTTTCCATTTTGATTCATACATACTCCTCTAGGCCTGAGTCAAAACGGTTCTCCGCCCGGTCCTCGCCCGTCATGCTGAAACCTGGGTTTGCATTTTCAGATTTCGGGTATTTCCAAACTAATTTTAGCACTAAAATATTGCAATTTAGAATTTTAAACATGCAATTCACAAACTGAATTTCAATATAATCCAATTATATTTGCTGCGGTAATAAATGGAAATCATTTCAGATGACGATAGGTCTTTTCATGACTCTTAAAAAAAATAAGAGCTGCGAGGAAGACTCAAGCAAGGCGGTACCGTGCGCGTTCAGAAATGAAGTCAGAATGGGAGTCACCAGTGCTCAGTGCGATCGAATACAGCCATATACCGTAATACACACAGACGAGGGTCGAATATAACTGACGTTATCGTGTCAAAGTAAGCTTGAAAACAACTAGAAATACCACGTAAGCGGCAACAAAAATTCAAAATTACCGTAAAACAATTCTTTTCTTTGGCAAAAAAATAGTATGGGTATCCATATTATCTCAAAGAAAAAAAGATGTTGGAGGATTACGAGTGCACTTCTTATCGAGATTAGGCAGCCATATTTGACATTGTTCTGCTTAGCAAGACCGCAGATGGCAGCAGAGAGGATAATAAATGTGGGCACTAGATCAGGTGATCGGGCACAACTGGCACATCGGGCATAACGTGAGTTATTTTCGACCCTCGTCTGTGTGTATTATGGTCTAGGGCTGTATTCGTGCGCACTGGGCACAGGTGACTCACATTCTGACTTCATTTTTTGAACGTGCACGGTACCACGAAGCTTGATTTCTTCTTTCAGCCCTCAATTTTAGGGCACGAAGAGACCTTTGGCTGTACTTCTTAATGTTTTATTTTTATTCCGAAGTGTTATTTATCTTGGGAAAAGCACTGTTTTATCGATTTGGATTCAGTAACTGTCCTCTACGCTGCATTTTAGTTTAGCAATTTTACCTTGACTCCCGTCACTACATACACTCAAATCTTCTGTTGTGGGGAATTCCCGTTCGGGTACCTGGTCCCCGCCCGAAATTTTCGAGTCAAACCCTGGTTTTGAAAAACCTGTGATGACTCAGGCCTATACTCCTCATATAACAAGTTTTGCTATTTTTTTGGCAATGTTCAGAATTAAAATAGAAAAAAGTGGCCATTTTAGACAGATGGCCTTTCTGTACAGGTTTCAGAATACAAAGAGGTAGGTATTATGAGTGGCCACTACAAAGAGAGATGCCTGCTTTGATATAGTTGACTTTATATCCTACTAGATAATTGAATCTTGTTCTGTTTCATGACATACCAGCTATCAGATCCTATGCTTTTTGGACTGAAATTCTGATGACAGCCAAGCACTGCTGCACTCCAGTCTGAAATATGCCATTACAGATACACTCTTCTCGGTTTCCAGATAAATGGTAATGATTTAGGTCAGTGCATATATCCATTTCATTGGAATGGTCCCCAAAGCTGGCTATGCACTCACATCTTCTACTCATTAACTGAACAAACAAAGAAATAATGGAGGAGAAAGAGAGGAAGATGGATAGTAAGAAGGTAAAATGAGATGTAGAAATATAGATAATGTACATGTAGATAGAAAGTGAGAGAGATAGATAGAGATATGTATAGATAGATGTTGATAAATAAATGAAGGAGAGAGAGAGGGGAGAGAGAGAGAGGGAGAGAGGGGGAGGGAGACAGAGAGGGACAGAAATACAGAGAGAGAGAGAGAGAGGGATAGCAAGGGGGAGGGAGCCACAGAGAAACAGAAAGAGAGAGACAGAAAGAGAGAACAAGAGAGAAAGAGAGAACGAGAGAAAGAGAGGGCATGGGCAAAGGGAGATCAGATAGAAGGGTAGAGATATAACATTAGCAAACATTCTTTGCCCATGTTCATCCATTCTTTTTAACTGTATATAGGCCTATTTGTAAAAAACCTCGCTCTTTAGCATCTCTATCCCTCTGTATAATATATTCTTTTTCTCATGTCTTTCTCTGATTATCTTTTTCATCTAAATGTATCTCACATTCTCTTTGACTATATATATCTCTCCTTTACTTTTGTCATTTTTGCTCTCTTCTTGGGTCATGATTTACTTTCTTTTTGGCTCTCTTTCTATCTTACTTTTGCCACTTTCTCCTCTGTTCTGACTTGTTTATAGCTCTATTTCTCCATCTCTCTGCCCCACTCTGCCTCTTTCATCTCTCTTTTTCTCTCCCATCTCTCTCTCTTTCTCTCTTGTCTCTACCTCTCTCTCATCTGTCTTTGCACAACTACCCAAGAATTCGCCCATGTCCATCCTCCAAACGACCAGCCTTCACTAACCCCCATTTGTAGACAGTAAACAATTTACTTTTCACATGCTCCGGTCCATCCCCAAGAACCATTTGTTGATTCATGTGATATTGGAGGCATCCTTTTGGCGCCTGCTTGCCTCTTAAGGCACCCCATCCCTGCCCTCGTTAACCAACAGGGCCTGACCGCCATTAATTAGGTCGTGACACACATCTGCAATATGAATTGGCCTTCATCAGAGATTAAACTGCTCTGGATCCTTTTATCGGTGCCATTTATGGGAATTACCCTGAAATTGCTTCACTCTCGGGGTATAAACAATATTGTAAATTATTGAAATGAAATTAGCTTTTTTCATAGCTTCTGATGTCTTCTGAATTTAAATTAATTTGTGTCTTTAGGCATTGTGGGAATAACCCCATCATAATGTATTATGGCAACTTTATACAGTTTGTTCTAAGTACCTCTTTATTTTATATTGAAGTAATTCTGAAGCAACTGAAGCTGTGATAAGTGATATTTCACGCTCAACAAGAGCTGCTTCTGAAGTCCACAATTCTCTTCCAAGGAAATGTCATCCCAAATGTTCTTTTAGTTTTCATGTTTATTTTAAGAACCATTTCTGGAAAAATAGTCTTCATATACATGTACATGTAATATCCCTTGAGGCCCATGTCGGTATTCAATCTTTTTTGCTTCTCAATATTATAATCTTAGTTTCAGCGCTCTTATAAAGGAATAATGAAATTTGACAAGATCACAAGAACATTTTTGTTATCGATAATTCAGTATGATGTGAATGCACCTATATGCTGTTGTCTACAGCCAGGTCCTAATGGAAGCAGAAAGGCTCGTTCACATATGCTGCGGTGAGCCGCAGCGGATTATTGCATTTTTTCCCCCCAGTGAACTGCGCTTCACATAATAATGACATGCAGAAAAGTAAGTATGCGTAAGACCTTTGTTGTGCGCAGCTACATGTACTTTTTTTCATCCCCACTTGCCATTCACTGAAAAGTGATAAAACCCACAACCGCAGCGATTTACTGTGGGATATATGCGAACGAGCTTTAACAGATCAGGGCTGCAAGAATACCTTCACCCTCCCAAGGGTGTAACACCTTTGTACTGGGAGCATAAATGTGTATGTATGTAAAATATATGAATTGAAATGAACTGTACCTTGAGCATACATTTACATGATCAAGGCATCGACCATTGTGGGAGAGACCTAAAGTGCCAGTGAAGATTCTCTGCTCCTAGAAATTCATCACTATTTTTGCAAAGTGATGTGTGTGCATAGGATTGTGCTTTGCTTTCAGAGCACTGTGGTATATTGGTGAAGGCTCTTTACTCTCATACGAGAGGTCCTAGGTTCAATCCTCGCCCGGTGCTTATGTCCTTGGACAAGGTGTTTTGCCCACATATGTACCTCTTGACCTAGGTGTAAATGGGTACCTGGCAATACTGGGGTAATAATAATTGCAGGGCCCGCAGGAAGAGCAGTATTTATACTAATGTGGCTACCCTGGGTAAATAAGACCTAATTATTATTATTATTATTTGTACTTCCACAGGTTTTTCAAAACAAGGGATGAATAATTTATTGTTTGGGCTTTTTTATGATCTCTTTTCCTTATGGGATGAGGAATTGAATCTTAGATTTATTAGATTTAATGTTACAGGAGGTTTGATGAACAAATATGACATTATCCTTGAATCCGCTATGCAGAATGATTCTTAAAAATATTTAGTGGAAATATGTCACTTAAGATATTAGCATTCACACATTGATATTGTTAGTGTTGCCAAAGTTCATGATGTTTTAACTTTTACTTGCTAAAGTGATCCCGCACCTCTGGACATGATCGAGGATAATAATTTTGCTTAACTTTTTTCACTGCACTTTAAAAGAAAAGTGAGATTATTTTAGATTTAAGCATAATCCTGCCACAGGAAAGGTCTCCTCGAAATGTAGAAAAGTATCCTTACACAGCACTGAATTATTATTTTGTAATTTCCTCAAAGCCTGGTATGGTCATCAATAAATTAATTTCTTATCTCTTGTCAAGCCCTTATCTCTCCTATAGCATGTACATGTAGGGGATTATACTCTTTCCACCTTTCAAGATACCTGCACATTGCTCTATTTGTATATTCATTGCATGTACATGTACATGTGTACATGGAGATGTCTGTTGACACATATCTTTGCTTTCCTGAAACATGCCTGTGTCATTCTATAGCAGAAGATCTATTCCCATAGTGTATAGTCTCTTTCCCAGATGTAGATTTATTGACATACCAGTTTATAAGTCAAAATTACTATTGATATGTAAGTTTTGGCAATGTCTTGTGACTATGATGTCTTGAAAAACTACTCAAAGGGGAATTTCTTCATGATATTATACGTTTGTTTTAATAAAAGCTGAAAAATTGGAGAAACAGGTTAGTGAAAGTTTGAGGAAAATCAAGTAAAGGATAAAAGAGTTATGAATTTTTAAAGGGCATGAAGAATACTTGGCCAGTGGATGTACATGTACATGTACATGTATATTTGTAGAAAAACCCATCTTAAAGTTTAGACATATCATTGACTACGTTTAAATGTAAATGACACATTTCTGTCTATAAATCATCCAAATTGTTAGCAGTGATGGGTTATAACTCCTCTATATTAAATTGCTCAATCCTTTCACTTCAAAGCCATTAAAAATAGAAATTAAGATCGATGTGGCTTTCCTTTCTGAAATGTCACAATGAATCCTTTCACTTCATCTCTCATGATGCAATATATGTATTTCAAAATGGAGACCAGTGTGAAGAAATAAATTAATAAGATGCCCTTGAATGGAGAAAACATCCTGAAGAGCAAATGACCTGTCTTTCCTCTCTTAGCTAGCCATCACAGATCATGTTATCAATCGTATCAGACAGGAATGGTCCTGAGATGTCTCCAAGAACATCTCCCTCGTCAAGCTAAAACAAATATCTCGTCGGTTAGCGGCCTCATGCGAGGTAATGGCGATGGGGATAAATTAGCGATATATTATATGGGGGCCTCGGCTCACGTTTGCACTTGGGTTTGCATACAAATGGTCGTCATTCGAGGGTAAAGTTGTGAAGGTTGGGGACGCAAGCGGTGTTTGCGAATTTTTTTTTATCTTCAGTGTGTATGGTGGGAGTGTTTGTTGTAAGGTGTGAGATATAAATAGGTGTAATGGATATTGGAAGCAAAGGCGTGTGGGGACAGGTAGAGGAGGAAGAGAAAGGGAGAGGGAGATGAAGAGAGAGATGGAAGAAGGTAGAGAGGGAGAGAGAGAGAGGGAGGGAGAGAGAGAGAGAGAGAGAGGGAGGGAGAGAGAGAGAGAGAGAGAATGGAAATGAGGTGAAAGAGATGGAGATATAAATACCGGTAGGTGTAATGGATATTGGAAGCAAAGGTGTATGGGGGGGGGGGGGAATTGAGAGGGAAGATGAGAAAGAGAGGGAGAGAGAGAGAGAGAGAGAGAATTGGGAAGGAGAGAGATAGAGGAGTGGAGAGAGAGGGGGAGAAAGAGGGAATAAGAGAGAAAGAGAGAGGGAGAGCGAGAGAGAGAGGACATAGAAATAAGATGAATGAGGTGGATATACATGTAGGTATCTTGTACCAAATTGGGAAGCAAAGGTGTGTGGAAAGCAAAGGTGTACAGAGTGAAAAAGAGAAATAGAAGCAGAAAGATTGATGGAAGAAAACTTGGATGACTTTCAGATTCGTGAGAAATCAGATCCAGAAAATTACCAAAGAAAAATCTCAGTACAAAAAATAAGATGGATAAAATCTCTTGTCTCTCATCTTGTTCATCCTAACCTACCCAACATAAAACCCCCCTTCCATCAGAAAAGATAGTGTGCACACTTTAATTAACTCCACGCACGCCGGGAATGTACCCAGTAGTCACGCTATACAAAGTCTTGACATTTGTCGTGTAAACTTTGCCGAACCTGGGGCTGTCCGATGTTGCTGCTCGTCTTCGCATACCCCAAGATTTGAAAAAAAAAAAATGTATCGTGGCGTGGTCCCCCGACGACGGCACTTCTTTTCTTCTGTTCACGTTCCAAGCGGGCTAGACAAACATTCTGAAAATGTCAGATCTACTCCAAGCCTCTTTTTAACGTTCCCAGACATTTCTTTTTTTCGGTCATACCCCGAAGGATGCAGACGTGTAACATGTTGTGTTCACACACAAACTAGAAGTTCTAAGTGTATGTACATGGAATTTTGTGTTCACATGTATTTAACTTCATAACTTCATTTAAAAGACAAAGCAGAGGATACCACCATGCAATAATTATATAATATTGTATGGCCTTGAGTGGGATACAAGGATATATCGCACGAGCTATGAGCATATTTCACGAGTCGGCACGACGAGTGAAATATTTTCAAAGCGAGTACGATATATCCTTGTGTCCTATGAAAGAAAAGCCATTCAATATTATTATTATTAATTGTATGATACCTAGTTCCTCAATTTTCACCATTACATGTCCTTATGTTTTTGTATTGACTTCGACATAAATCACAGGTAGAAAAACATTTTTGTCCTTACCCAAGCATCTTGCAAGAGCTGTGTGCATACATCTATTGTCTTAACCTTTGCGTATTTAAGCGCGTATTCACTTTTTTACGCGTCACACGCACCCCAAACCATGAGATATGGAGATATATTGCACGGTCATCTGGGTACTTTTACACAAACCATGAGATATTGTTTTAAAATTGCACGGTCACCCGGGAACTTTTGCGCAAACCATGAGATACGCCAATTTTTCTGGTCGCCTGAAAACCCTTCATACAAATAATAATTTGTCTTCACAAATGAAAACTTATATTTATGTGTTAAGGGTTATAAGATGTATCCTTTAGCAGGAAATATTTTACCTGGTATAGCATAGCAGTTTGCTACATTCAACTATGTAGAATTTTTGTCCGCTGACTGAAATTGCTATTTAAATTTCAGTAAGTAAATTATTCCCTGCGTTAGTGTTCACACCGAAATTAGAGGCTTAAGTGAAGGGTTTGCTCTCATGCTGAAACATAAAACACATAGATAAAGGTTCGGAGGCTGTAATATGTTTTGATTATACTGAAGTCTTATAGTGATTTGACATCGCATGTATACCTCAATAACGATTCATGTTCTTAGAGATGAATCAGAAAGTACAACGTATTTGGTCATTTTGTCGTTGTTTTTACGAACTGACGAATCCGTGCATGCAAGGATATACGCACTTTGGAGAAAACGGTTTTACGAACCGTCGAATCGTGTTTGAATGGCCAGTGCTTCCTTATTCTGTATCAATATACATAATAATATACACCATTTCAAAATTAAAGTCATAAGCTTTCTTTTAATGTATATATCGATACATGCAATTATGCAATGAAAGCAAATTCCGTTATCAAAGTACACCTAAATCCATAAATGCGTTTCCGGCCAATTCACGTTTCTGTGCAGCGGGCATGGATTTGTTAGTACGTAAAAATGATGATGATTTGGTTCCCATATGTTACCAAGTATTATGGAGTTCTGAACATAAATTGATATCAAATGTATCATTTCACTTCATATTTAGTCTGATCTAAGCTTGCAGTAGGGCTATTAATGTAATAGAATTATCAGGTGTATGAAAATGTTAATGTAGATATTGTAGTAAACTAGTAATGTATGGCATAGAATAGCTTGGACATGCTGAAAAGTTGAGATGCTAAAACAAGAACAACATGCAGAGCTGCCAAGTAGTACGGATTTCCCGTATTTCGTACGGAAATCAAGTTAAAATACGGGAGTACGGTTTTTCATGTTGAAATACGGAAATGTACAAAATCAGTTATGTATATAGTCTATGGCCGGTGCGTGCGCCGTGTCAATCATGTATTAGTCTGTGGCATGGCTGGTGCGCACTCCGCGCGCTAACGGGTAGACGTACGTATCGGATATCCGTTCGTATGCCAAGTATGTTTACTGTGTGCTTTGCTTAATGCTACAATATGATTGTCTACGTGTGGGACTGAAATGTAATCGGTGATCGAACTCTGCTGATATACATGCATTTTTTGCCAAAATACTGATTTTGGGGGTTAAGAATACTGAAATTGCAAAATAGAACTTGGCAGCTCTGAACATGTACTATCAAAATTTTTTGTTGTAAATCTATGCTTTATGGTGTACATATTATATTAGCCAAAATCATGGTACTTTCCAGTGAGATAGTTCTGGAACAGAACACAGCTAAGCTGAAATATACCACTGCTGAACATCCATCTCATGAAGTGTTCTACTTTTTTCAAATGCATATTTTAGTAACACAGATATGTTTTTACATTTCCTTGTCTTTACAGTTGCTGAAGTGATCTGCTGAACATTGTGCAAGTTAAAACTTCATTTGTATAGCAGTGCATGTATGTCTTACAGGGTAAGTTAATTGCACTCCAGTATTTCCTTTTTTAAAATTCAGGTCCATGCATTGTCCTCTAAATATATTGAGCTATGCTATAGAGATCAGGAGCAATGCTATAGAGATCAGGAGCAATGCTATAGAGATCAGGAGCAATGCTATAGAGATCAGGAGCAATGCTATAGAGATCAGGAGCAATGCTATAGAGATCAGGAGCAATGCTATAGAGATCAGGAGCAATGCTATAGAGATCAGGGGCAATGCTATAGAGATCAGGAGCAATGCTATAGAGATCAGGAGCAATGCTATAGAGATCAGGAGCAATGCTATAGAGATCAGGAGCAATGCTATAGAGATCATGGTGAAACCAGAAACTTCCGTGTAGGTGAAACTTATGCAAATTTGGGAGTCGTCAACAGTCATGATAGTTGAAAAGTACAACTCACTCTTAACATAAGTATGATGAAATATTCCAATATTCAAATACTCAATGGCATGTATGAATAGGTACATGCATGTTTATGAGAAACTAAAATTGCATATATATATGAATTAATGTTTCCTTATATCATTTTTGTACTAATTAATGTATTGTAAAAACTTAAAGTAGCTGAGCTGCATGCTTTTGATGCCTTTGGTTTCACCAGAGAGGGCGTCCGATCATGTAAATACTTTTCGAAAATTATTTTACAATTAATTATTAAGCCCTCCAGGGATGCGATGCATATTTTTGAATAAATAAACCATTATTATTACTATTACCATGATTTCAGCATTTAATTTTTCTATTTTTGAAAGTTTCTTATTGCAAAAACTGCTGTTAACAATTTGTGTGAGTTTCAGGTTGCAAAAGTTTCTACTTTTACTTTTACCTCAATTCTTGCTTCGCAATTCCGGAGACATAAATTTTTAAATGTGTGTACATACAGAAGATGGTAGCAGTGCACATACATTTATCGGGAAGAAGGATTACATGTAAATAAGAGTACATCTTAGCTAAGAATTAGCTTACTATTTGATGGTGATGTAGCTTACTAATTGGGTCTTCAATGCAAATCAGCAAGCTATTTGTGGCTTATTTCCTGGGATCAGATTTGGCAGGCTATTTGAATATCTCAAGCTGACGAGGACACACCTATTGACCCTACTTAGTTAGACTAAGTTTGGAATATTGCGTGCAGGGGAAGTTTCAAAGTTTGACTGAATGTGGTAGGCTTGTAATTAGCAAGACCCGTTGCTGATCTGACCTCATAGCTATCACAAGATGCAATCGGAGTTACCCAGAATAACTCATAATATATTAATCGTGTCTGTAGACAGCTAACTTCTGGTAAACTGAGTTATAACTTACGGAACTAATGCAGAAAATTTAAGATGATATCCCTATGAAATTAAAGGTGAGTTTTTTTCTAATTTTTTGTGATGTGGTCATGAATGTAATTGAATTTTTTTATTAATTTGTCTCAGAGAGTATAATGAAAAAAAATCCGTGATATTTTGAGAATGATGATCAATAAAGTGAGTTGATTTTCAATAAAAAATTAGAATTATATTTGTACAACTCTACCAACATCTTTATGATCACATTGTATGTTCAGTTTTAATGTGAAAACAAGAATTTAAACACAAAATTGATAATTGCAAAGTTTTTTGCATAGAAGGGGTCAATTACTTCTAAGCTGCAATTGGTCTAAGTACTTTTGATAGGTGTGGACAAAGGAGGAATTCTCTATGATCTGAATTTACAGAAAATTAAAGTTGGAGAAAATTCAGGACCTGTCTTGCAGATATGACTTGTGAAATGACCTTGGCCCTGTTTCATAACCCTGTTATCAATACCTGTTATACGGTACTGAAATCATTGAATTTGTCATAGATTTGTATTAGTTGTTATCAGTAACAAGTTTTATGAAACAGGGACCTGATGTAGAATATTTAGGCATTAGGAAATACATGTATATTTTTGGTTGCCCTCAAAGGTTGGGCGTCAGGCGATGAAAGAGTCGTCATTGGATTGTTAATCATTAGAGAATGGTTTGTTAGAAAGGGTAGGGTGAGTAATTGGAAAGATAAGCAGAGGAAACTATACAGGATACTTGTTGACCTGGGAAGGAAGTCATAAGAGAGAGTGTGTGTGTGTGTGTGTGTGTGTGTGTGTGAGAGAGAGAGAAAGAGAGAGAGAGGGGGGAGAGAGAGAGTAAGAGGGAGAGAGAAGGGGTAGGGAGATTGAGAGGGGGCAGGAGGCAGAAATGGAGAGAGAGAGAGAGAGCGAGATGGGGGTGAGAAGAAGAGAGTGGTGATACATTTTGAGAGAGAGAGGGAGAGAGGGAGAGAGAGGTAGAAGGAGAGAGAGGAGAGAGAGAGGGAGAGAGAGGGAGAGGGAGAGAGAGGGAGAGAAGCATAGAAAGAAGGGTGTTGGTGTTAAAGTGTAAATTTTGCTGTCAATACTAATGAATTTGATTCATGTAGGCTGATGGAACATGGTACTTTTGCTTCTTCTGAACTGCTTGTATACATTTGTTTTTATCTTTTTCACTTTCTCGCCATTCAATAGGGATAGCATATTTATTGGAATTAAAAAAACAATGTAGCAATACTTGTATTAACATGCTGAATTAATCTTCATCTTGCTACAATCCTAAAACACATCTTTGACTTGATACCTTGTACTCTTTACTATCGTCTGGACTGTTTAAAAGCATCTCGCATGAATGCTTACAAATTGTGCTGCTACACATCGCGGAGACACATCGCAGAGGCCCAGTCGGGGGAAAATTGTTTCAAGATAGCATCGTAATAATCTCCTTGATGACCTTCTTGTAAAGGCACACAGTTAGCGGCATGTATTTTTACGCGTGTGTACACACGCAATGTAATTAGACAAACATTTAACCATGTGTTCGTCTAGGTTACTAGCATAGTATGTCTGTAGGCTCAGGCTACATTCAGGCTGTTCTATTTATGTGGATTTACCAGGTTTGTAGAATGAAGACAAACTAGATGGAGCTCTTGAACTTGAACTTGAACTTGACTTTAAAACAAAATCAATGAAAACATGGAGATCTTATCAAACCAGTGGTAGATCCATGATCATTCGTTGGGAAGGAATATGAAGGAGGAGGCACAACTACAAAAAATCTATGACTTGCAAAGAAATAAAAACAGCCCCCACAATTTTAGGGGCACATTTTAAAACCTATCTATGAGATATGCCAGATTGGATTTTGTTGGGGGGGGGGGGGGGGGGGGTGGTGTGATTCCTGTGGCCCTGGATCTGCTACTCTGAACCAACATGAAATGATTTTGATACAATTAAAAAATGAACCTTTTGTGCCATAAAAGACAATTTTCTTGGTTCACATAATTTACATAACGGTTATCTTGTAGTTGTTTCATATTATTGATGACAAAATACAGCATGTCCTATGCTGGGAGCATGGAGGGCTTTTACTAGAAATTTTACACAGATTTAACGCCTTTGGGCCATTCTCAGTCACGTGTGTGACGAAAATCCTGAAAAATAGTTAATTTAAACCTCATTTTCCAGTATTTGTCTTTTAGTAGAAGTCTCTAATTTGGATATTTGAAAAACAATCTTACCCCCAACAGATAGAGGGTAATTATTTTAAATGAGATTACATCATTCTCTTTCCGAGGTCAGCATTATAGGTCGGTCATGTGTGTGACCTCGCACGACAAAGGGTCTTACTTGTTGGTATTCAAACCTACTTTTCTTGTATTTCCGTTGGAGTGCAAGTTTTCACTTTTCATTGCTGTATGGTGGGATTGCTCTGAACAGTTTGAAAGAAATTTTCCATAAATTAGTGAACATTCTTTTCTTTTAGAGGCGAAAATTGAGTCTGCCACGTATGTGACCATGCAAAGGGCATTTTTAAATGTCTGTAAAAATATTATGATTGGAAAATTACTATTTCTTGTCAAAGAAAGGAAATATTTTTCATGTAAGAAAATGTTATTATAAAAAAATCTATAAAATTTAATCTGATTTTCCGGCAATGAGGCAAAATTAGATGGTCACGTGTGTGACCAATACTTTTACTTTACCCATTTTAGTTCTGAACAGACGATATTTCCTTTGAAGTAATTGCGTTTTCGATGTAGCTTTGACAGCCTGGAGCTTGTAACATCAAAAAGGTTAACTACTTCTTGTATTTGATCAGTCTTAGCCTGCCAGAAGGTAATTATCACATCTCTCTATCAACTTCTCCTATTTTTCCCAATCTGTCTGTGAGATTCTCTTTCTACATCTGTCTGTCTGATAGTCCCTCTCTCTTTTATATCTTCTCTCTATATATCAAAACCATGTCTATTTGCCTTACTTTCCATCACTGTCTTCACCTGTCTGTCTGTCTGTCTGTCTCTCACCTTTTCTCTTCAGTTCTATCCCTTTCCCTAGTGTGCAGGCCTGCACAAACCCTGGTCAGTCGTAAAAGAGTGTCTGCACTGTAAGACTACTATAGGCCCTGTACTATAGCTGCTCCTGACCAAGGACCATTGTTGTTGTTGTTGTGATTTGTTTTTAACGGCGCATGTCATTCAATTGTGAATATTTACGCCAATACACACCTTGTTGCTTTGTATGCGCTAAGCTAGTAGGTAGACCAGTATGTAGCTGGGTTAGGCTTCTCTCAAGACACCATGATTTTGTGATAAAGTGTCAATTAGGGTCTGTGCTTACAGACTACCCTTTCCTTGCCTATTTCTGTATTCCCATCCCTCTTTATGTTTCTGTCTCTTACTATTTCTCTGCCCATGTATTTCTCTTCCCATTTCTTTTTCCCCCCTCTCTCATCCCAAACACACCTCTCTGTCTGTCTGTCTGTCTCTCAACTTTTTTCTGTCACTCTATAACATACATGTACTTCATTTCTTTCACTCTCTGTCTTTCACTCTCTCTCTCTCTCTCTCTCTTTCTTTTTTGGCATTATTTCTCTCTACTTTTCTCATTATTTCTCAATCTCTAGCTTGCATTAACACATGAATGCTCAGAGCAGCTGCTCATGAAAATGTCACATTGTTTTGTCACATTCATAGCCCGTGCACTGTAATTGTGTAGTGTGGAAACAGGTGTCTTTTTAACCACTTTCTTGGCTGTGCCTGAGAATGATTGAAAATTTGTTTTGCTTGCTTGCTTGCCAGTTTGCAGGTCTACATGGATAACGTATATATCCTTCATGTACATCGAATGGAATGGCTGCAAAATTAAAGATTTTTGGTTTACATGCCTTTTATATATATATATATATATATATATATATATATATATATATATATACATGTGTGTGTATATATATATATATATATATATATATACATATATATATATATATATATATATATATATTATATATATACTTAGATTCAACGAAGGGACAAATTTTTTTTTTTAAATTGTATATACGTACATGTATATCAGCACGAAAGGACGTTACAGAGAATTAATGGATTCAAAATATTAGTATATGTTTAGAATTAATTTGATTCAATTTGCATTTATGGCAAAAAGAATCGTATAATAACTACCTTTTGTGTGCGATAAGGTATTTTTAGTAAATCCCCAAACTCTTGATATAATCAAGAAAAACAGACATCACCCTAAGTCCAACCTCAGGACGTTAGATCCCCAAGAGTATACATATATAGATTTTCCACGTTATATTATACGAAAATGAGTTCTCCCTACCGAACAAGACTTTGTAGTAATATAAGTAATTTGGCACCCTCTACGTTTATATTGATAGAATGCCTCCTACCCCTACGGAAATGGGAAAAAACAGTGCCGAAAACGTTATGCCGAATCAAAAAATTCCCCTTTACACCAAATTCCCCCATCAGTCAAATTATTTTGCACTGGACTTCGCCTTAAGTATGATTTATGTATATATATATGTGAACAGAGAATGATGGAACGGAATGAAGCAGATCACTCGTTGTATTTACAAGCTTTCGGCTCCTGGCCTTCTTCAAGTTTATGTGCTAAATCAAACAGAATGAAACAAATAACAATAATAAGCAACTTAACAAAACTAAAGACAACAACAGAATTATCATGTATGATCGGATATACGATTTGCATAGGTATGTGGGTAGAATCATACACAGTATACTTTTATATTGTTTATATGTATAATCATGTGAAAATATTTGTGTGCGTCAATATATATTTATGTGCGTCAATATATATTTATGTATGATATGTTACCATTTAATTTCATATACAAATGTACAAGTATATGTAGGTGTACATATTCTGTACGTATATCGCAGGTGAAGGTACAAATGCATGTGAGAATATACATATACATGTATCTGTGCACCAGTATACGCGCACTATGCATGTACATGTTCACATGCATTTATTATAAACCTATTTTTTACACCACTTTGTCATATACTTTTATCCATATCTCCTTACTACACGCACGCAGTTGACTCGATGATTCCACGCATGTAGAGAGTACAAACCAAATTAATCGTCTTAAAGCCAAAATTGTCTTGCCTAATCATCCCCTCAACACTGGAACTTCACTATGCCCCTCTTTCACTGTTTTACATTGCTCCGCTCGGACGCACCCATTTACTTACTTATGTAGTAAACGCCCTCTACATGACGTCCTTATTACATGTAACTATATTGCACAGAACACCTACACATCACACACGAGACAACATATACATTTGCTTCGACCTTAAAAGTCAGGTAATTGCTCACTTTGCTTACTTTTGTTTCTATTCAGTTCCATTTTTGTTATTTCACTTACTCCTGCCATCTTTTCAATTTCACTTATTCCTGTTGATTTATGTTGCCAGCTTTATGACAATTCTGTTCTGTTCTGTTCTGTTGTCTTTAGTTTTGTTTTGGCGAGTAAAGCCTCGGTCGATGGTCTTGTCCAAGATTTTTTCAACGTCGTACGAAACCCCCTCTTCGTAAGGCGGCCGTACGAACATCGTAAGAACATCGTAAGAACCACGCAAGATTTTGTAGGGTCGAGAGACAATTCTACAAGCCTTAAATTCTTACGATGATCATAAGAATGCCTTTAGTTGTTCATAGAGGGCTCTTACGGCGTTCGTAAGAACGCCTTATGAACGGAGATTTGTAGGGTGCTCTTACGAAAGACTCTTGGCGTTTGTAAGGCGTTCGTAAGGTGCTCGTAAGGCGTAGGTACACAATTTGTGTAATTGTTGAGTTTTAGGGGATATAAAGCCAAACGCGCAAAGTTCAAATCCTCACTCTGTCCATGGTGTTCTGCAGTTGTATAGGGACACTGATTTTCCGCGATCACGGAAAACGGACGGAATTCACGGAAATGACCATTTGAAACGAAAATGCAATTTGGAACGGAAAGTCGCAGAAAACCCCTTTCACCTCAAAATTTTTCATTTTTTCAAGAATAAAATCGTAAAACTTACACTATTCTTGTGATTTGTTATGCAGTGAAAAAACATCGGAACTAAAATCATGGTTAATAACTCTGAATACTTAGTGATATTCGTCAGATTCTTCGGAGACAAGGTGCTGCCATTTTGTTTTGCTGGACCAATGGAGATCGTGACACAAAACACGGTACAATAGGAGCAGCAAATCCCTATTATGCAAGCTAGGCACATACTCATGCGGCCGAGAGGGAAGTAAGGCGGGATTGCCGTACACAGCCAGCACATTTTTAGTAAAGGGGCTGGCGTGTGCGCCTAGTATACGTAGACGTAAACTAGGCACGCACACGCCAGCAGCGGGCGCTAAGTGCAGCGAGATTGTACAAACGCTGTTGTACTGTTCGAAAAAGGGGCTGGCGTGTGCGCCTAACATCGATCGATCACTGACATGACAGCCAAGACTGAAATGTTTTCATTGACGTTACGTCGATATACGGTGCGATAGATCGAGTGCTCAGAAATCGTTAGAGTTCTGTGCATCATGTTGAAATAATATGCTTCCTGGATACTACACAGATTTTCATGGTTTGTCATGTAAGATCCTTTTTGATCCAGTCGTGATTATGAAATGCAAGTCGAATACCTGAATTGTAACTGACTCTGTAATGTTAGAACATTTGTACCCTACAAGTTCATGTTTGTACGCAAATCTTATGTAGATCTAAATGGAATTTATTTTTTTCATGTGTACAAAGTCTATGGCAAAACGGAATTTACGTTTTTCAGCCCATCTGAAACGGAATTCCAGATTTTCTGAAACGGAAAAGACCATTTTTTGAAACGGAAAATCAGTGTCCCTAGTTGTAGTCTCCTTAGCACTCCTGCCATCTTGAAAGTATCAAACTTTCAGCAGTCACAGAATATTTGAAAGTACACTGCAGCGCCTTTTTGCAACCCGACAAAATATACAAAAATTTGTAAGATCCTCTTACGAATGACTTGAGAGTGCCGTGAGTTGCAAGTACGACCATTTTGCGACAACAAAAATCGTGAGATGGCCGTAAATCCGACGAAAGAATAACTCAAGGCATTCTTACGAAAAACGTATTAATTCTAGGGCCATTGTTTATCCAAAAATTACTTTGTTTCTCAAGAAGGTCTTAAGTTGTTCTTGCGAATTAAACAGCGTTTGTACGAACTTTGTAAGAAGGCCGTAAGAATCTCTGCCCCATCTACGAATCTCTACGAACTTCGGAATTTGTACGAACAGTGAGATTTGTACAAACGCATCGTTCGTACGAACCTTTGTGACCGTAGCTTAACATCTTTTCAATTTCACTTACTCCTGTTGATTTATATTGCCAGTTTTATGATAATTCTGTTCTGTTGTCTTTAGTTTTGTTAAGTTGCTTATTATTGTTATTTGTTTCATTCTGTTTGATTTACCAAATAAACTTGAAGAAAGCCAGGAGCTGAAAGCTTGTAAATACACCAAGTGACCTGCTTCATTCCGTTCCATCATTCTCTGTTACATTTATCTAAATTTAACATGGTTCAACCGAAAGGTACACACATCCACACCTCTCTCGCTATGTATATATATATATATATATATATAAAAAAACACACACATATATATATATATATATATAAAGAAAACACATAAACTTAACTACTGTAATTATCTTCTCCTGTCTTGTGTGCCTTTTTTTCTTTAACCCTTTCAGGACAGGAATTATTTAAGGGCTAAATTGATCACATTTCATTCTTCAAATTGGCAACAATAATATTTTTCTTTTCGTGCTAAATGGTTCTAATAAGATGTAATGTCTTCGAAAAATATATATACATGATTAAGAATTTTGTTGAAAAGTTGAAAAAATTGCCAATTTTGATAAAAACAATGATTTTTGAACCACTCAATATGTTGCCGATATTAGGGTTTTAAAGCTTATTCTCCTTTTAAAAATTCCTGGCTTCAAACACAATATGGTCATGCAATAAAAACCGATATAGTGTGTGTAGAAACTTTTGCCCTTTCTACTCATGCATCTGGTATATTTTTTAGAGCTCTGAATCAAAAGTTATCGAACCAAAGCACAAATTGTGGTTGATTGTCTTGAAAGGGTTAAAGTGATGCAGCACTTAACATCCTTCATCAAGACATTGATCTACATTTGCCACTCTTGACCCAGGTGAAGTAAATGGGTACCCTGATACGATCATTCTTTTAATGAACTGTGCATTGGTAATGGTTGCCGGAGCTAAAGCCAGGGTAATCATTTCCAAAGCTCTTTGGAAGCACATGGGGATTTTATATCATAATTATATCATGATATCTAACTGTAAGAAGTACACTTTCAGTTGGTCAAGCATTATTATGATGGTATTCACATGAATTTTACATGACATTTAATTGAAAAAAAATAACAGTGAAATGGATTCTACTGCCCACAAAAACCCTTAAATAGAGGTATTATACATTATTATCAGACTTTCCTTTCATTGTCTCATAGGTTGCATGCACAAGATGAACAACACAATTACAGTTGGGTATCATCATGCATAAAGAATAATACGTAGATCAGTTTACACATTCTGCGTAAGTTGTATTTTGCTGCTAAATACTGCTTCGAAGGGGCCATTTACATTTAAGCTAATTATGCAAATTGCCAAAAGTTGCTTTTACGACAACAAAGCTGAAATTGTTTGGAGACCACATGGGATCACAAATCAACAAAAAAACTTACACGGAAAGAACTTTTCTAGGTTCTTAAAATGTCAAATCAACTATTTAATGTTATGTTAGGGTATGTATACTCTTTAGGCACATAGAAGTAGCAGGTGCATCATGTGAAAACTGGCTGATATGCATGGCTTGTGATTAGTCTAAAGATGTAGGCCCTTAGTGAATTCCTATTCAAACTTATGAAAATTTGAACACTGATTCCCTCTCGGCAGCATTGGTCTTGTGCTGCTCTGTTTGAATGGAATTTCAAAAGGAGAAACCCCAAGTCATTCAAGCTAAATGTACTCGGGACACAAGATATTGCATGATTTTTCGAGGGAGTTTGAATTAGGGTCTTTGCTTTGAGACTAGCAGCAGACAGGAACATTACAATGTAATTAGGTGTTAAATGTCATGTAAAGAGTGATGGCATAGAGATACATACCAAGGTTAATAGTATAAAGCATTAACTCTCCTTTGTATCTTGTAATTTCCCTTGTGATGATTGGAGTCATTTGGTGCCATTGTAGAGTGTGGTTGGGGAGTAAATATTGGCCCGGAAAAGGGGGGGGGGGGGGGGTGTGATGATACATGGATAGCAAAAAAGAGTAATGGCTGTGTAATAGCATAGAGATACATACCAAGGTTAATAGTGTAAAGCATTAACTCTGCTCAGTCTCTTGTAATTTCCCTTGTGATTTAAAGAGTTAGTGTGCTTCACCTTGAATGAAGTGGGGAAGCTGACACTTGTGGTTGGTGGGGTGGGGTGATGGTATGGCAATATAACATCTCCCCATATGTTGCATAGAAATACATATATTTGTCATTGTTATTTGTGTTTAGTATAGACTCTCTTATATCTCTTTTACTTTGCCTTGTAGTATGTCTAAGTTAATGAGTAGGTTGGGGAGTAGGCTTGGGGGGGGGGGGGGGCTGGGAGAATAGTAGGAGATTGGTATAGAGGGGCTAGGTGGATAAATGTTATCTATTTTAATAGCTTCGATCATTTTTTGCAATTTGATGGTATTTGATATTATGGGATATAACAGTATGTTCATATCTTACCCTGAAGGGATCTAATCGCTCAGATGTAAAACAGAGCAAGTTTCCTATCTGCTTTCTTTATTTGATGTACTCAAGTATGAAATCAAACACTGACATTTCATCTCACAATATCACATCAGTACAGTGTACGTAAGATCAAAATGATTTATTTTATGGTCTTATCTCAGTATGCAGGATAACATGATAATAATAACACACAGAATCATATATTACACCTTTAAAGATACCATAACTTCGCAGGTTCCCACCTCACCGCAATTTATGCATTTTACCAGCTGCCCTAAACCAGACAGTGGCAAATAGATTCTAACACAGTTTGGTGCAAGATGGCTGCCCAAGAGAAACCAAGTGAGAGAGAAAAAAAGAAGATGCGGGACAAAAAAAAATGTGACAGAAAACCCGAGCTCAGCATTGTGCGATGAATGGTATTACCTAGTTGAGTGTACTTTTCAAAAGGTCACTGTAATATCTTTGGGGCATATGCCTTATGCGAGGATGAAAAAAAATATGCTGTGCTTGAAGATGCTATTCAGTGAAATTCGAAGGGGGTGGGGGATTGCAAGGGAATGGGATATAGGTAAAGTCGAGTTACGTGTTAAATGTATCGTAAAGTGCTGTATTCCCGAAAGAAGTACATGAAGATTGATGAGGCAATGTTTTGGAATGCCTGAAGCGGAACCTTTTGAGAAATATTTTGTTTAGGCAACGTAAACAGTGTTTCACCTGTAAATATATCTCCCTTATTGTTCCTCTTTTGTATATACGACTTTCTCCTGATAGTGAAATCTATACAAAAGTACATAGCTAGAAGAAATAGTTTCACTCTTTCTTCATTATCTTTTAAAATTACATTTCTGTTGCCGCACAGACATTTTTGTAAAATTGCTTTTAGAAAGCCCTTTCACACACGTGCGTGCCATTAAGCAAACTTCTCTTAACTCGCTTCAAAGGTTTTAATTGCTCTATACATGTTATACCATTTTTTAAACATGACAGGCATTTCTCTTTTTATCGACTATTAAATTGTGAATATGGATTGAAACTCCCTAATTTCAATAGTTTCTTTTCAAATGAGTACATATTTTAAAACCTGTATTTCAGTGCTAATGACCTTTTGCATAAGGCGGTAGTATGTTTCTGCGTTCTGTAGAATGGTGCAAATCGCCTATGCTCTCCTGCCAGCTGCACAAGGACATAATGTTCAAACAAGAAAATTTGAATTATACTTATATGTATTTTTGCCATGGAGATATCGTACAAAACATGGCACAGTTTTTCACATGTGAACAGGGTCATAGAGAGACCTTGTTCCATTTTTTGTTGGTAATACTGGTGTTAAATCATAAGAATGATTGGGAATGGCAGACTTTTGCTAGTTGTAGGTTGATCCATAATTTCTCAGCAAATGACCCAAATTGGCCTGGATATGGCCATAACGAGGCAACAGATACAGATGACGTTTTGAATCATCATCATAATGTGGCAGGATAGAAGATCATTCCTGGATCATAATCGAAAGGGACATTTGAGTTACATGAACAACATGAAATCTCAGTTTAACAGGGAATAATGTATTATCTACCAGCTAACATTATCCATTATCTAGCACAAATTAAATTGAGGGAAACTGAAAAATTGCTACATGTACATGTTCATGTGGCATCAAGTGTATACATGTATACCAAACATATGCAAATTTTGTTACAAGTATGCCTAAATTATAAACCAAATGATGTTCATATTTGTTAAGTAGTCATGCCTAAATTGTGTGCCCATTATGCTCAAATTGTATACCAGTTGTGTTCAAATTATTTAGCTAATTGCAATGCAATCCCAAGTAATTTGTCCTCTGTTGCACCTAAATTTGTAATGGAAATAAAAAGATGTCAGTATGAATAGGATATATATAGTATTGTTGTATCCCAAGGTTTATTTGAAGTATTTGAACATGTTGTTGCTGAATTTTCAGATTTCAGTTAACTTTTTAATTGCCAATGTTGAAGTGAATGTATCTGTATTGATGATGTTCAGCATGATTACATAGTTGTTTATACTAAAAGTTGCTTGATAATGCCTGGGAATTCTAAATTGCAAGGTGATCAACAAATTTCGGCTAGTTTCTCTCAAAGTGCAGATTTGCTCCCAGAGCCCAAGATTACTTTTATGATAGCACAGGGCACCAGGTGTGCGATCTTACTCTCATGATGCCATTTTGCCCCAAACACGAGTACTTGATGAAAATTGAAACATGCTTGCTTCATTCTGAAAGATGCAGGCATAGCTTAATATAACTATGCCATCCGGAAGTAATAAGATGATGGATGCAATCTCAGTTCATCCTTGTGAAAGACCACACCTTAAACAATCCCAATGTTTCCAGTAAAGGATTGAAAAACAGTGCCCTAGATACCTGATCTCTCCACGGTATAGATTTTTCAAGCCTCGTGTCATGAAGGGAGAGAAAATATGGCTGACATATTAGATTGAGACAAAAGCCGATCTAGCGTAACATGAATGAGCATCATACGGATTTGCCGGAAGCAATCGTAGAGCCTTGGTAATGTGTCGTTGTTTTGGTAACGACACTAAGGTGAGGGTAAGAGAATGATCGCGGCCTGGAGCTGCCGTTTGATGTTCGCCGCCGATGCAAGCGAGACCATCCCTGGGGAGACGGGGTATTGGGGGGGGGGGGGGAGTTCCATCCTGTTCTTGATACAGAGACATGCAATGCCTTCACTGGCACACCAGCTGAGCAAGATTGATGAGATGCTGTAATTAAGAGTGAAGATTTAATTAATCTAGCATCCTTTATTGTTCTGTTCAGCTTTCGTTACTTTGGTTATAATGCCACTCATGTTTTCAGGGTCTCTACGTTTCACTTTTCTCTCCAACTTCATATTCTGTTCATTATCGAAAGTGAAGTAATTATGTGAGGGGATTAACCTCTTGCATACAAGTTTGTCCTCGTTCAAAACTTTCTGCATATTGGCATGCACACAGTTGTGAATTGACTCTTGAAGTTTGGACATGTTTTGTATCTGGGCACTATCATTGTACAAGGATGTGTTTGTTGAATTGTGGTGGTCACTTTGTGAGGTTCATTAGAAAACTTGGTCAACTTGAAATGATTATCTCATGAAAAATCACTTCTTGAAAAACACTGACATCAACCTGTATAATAAATAAGTATTGTCATATAATCAATGTAGAAGTAGTAGTAGTACTAATATCAGCAGCACTAACAATAGTAATAGTGGGATATTTTACTCAGTAGTAGTAGTAGTAGTAATAATACTAGAGGTGTCGTGGTCTAGTGGATACGTCATGGAACTGTGAATCACATGGTTCGCGGTTCAAGTCCCAGCGCAGCACTAGTGTCCTTTGGCAAGATATTAATCTACGTTTACCACTCTCCACCCAGGTGTAGTAAAGGGGTACCTGGTAGGAATTCATTCCTTGAATGCTTTCAGTACTTAGGGCAGCACGGCTAAAGCCAGGGTAATAATAGTACTTTGTAGGTGCCTTGAGCATCCTCTGGGATGGATATGTGCACAGTACAAATGTAGCTGTTATTATTATTATTATTATTATTATTTTTACTAGTAGTAGTGAGTGGTAGTAGTCGTAGTAGTAGTAGTAGTAGTAGTAGTAGTAGTAGTAGTAGTAGTCGTATAGTAGCAGCAGTAGTAGTACATGTAGTAGTAGTAGTAGTAGTAGTTGAAGTAGTTATAATATTAGAGGATGTAGCAGGTATAAATAGCTGTAGAATATTAATATGATTTTGGCTGCCAGCATTGTTTGTCATTGTGTTTGTTGTTAGCATTACTGATATCATTTCAAATTTACATCATTTTCACTAATATTGAGATATAATTTGTATCACCAATTAAACTATTTTCATTATTACGAATACATATTAGTCATGTGTATCATATGAGTTCCCATGTCTATATGTATCATGTATAAATATAACAGTCTCTATGTTGAGCACTAATCCATGTCCGCCACACTCACATTCTTATGACGACAACTCACCTCATTCCAGCTCGAGATTTAATTTGATTAAGCGGTGATGTAACAGCCATATTCCTTGTGCTATTTGGGTGGCTCTTGATTTAATTCAGCTCTGCCTGAAGTCACTTTGTGCACCTGGGCTTATTCAATTAAGATCAACCTCGTTGTTTCATATCATGTGGTGGTATAGGTGCGGGAGATAGGATCCCTGGCCTTGTGTTATGAGTTATTAATGCATCTAATGGCATTCACTCTCCAGACTTGAAGTCATTTTGGAGTTATACAGCACAGGGTGTCTTTGTATGGGTATGCATACCTCATAATAACAGAGCATAAGGATATTCTTTTGTTTTGGATTGAAGACTTCATAGAATTATCATCCCGCGTATTGCAGGAATATATTGGTGATGATATATGAAATCATTTTCTCTTTATGCTTTACAGTAGTATATCCAATGTTTATTTGATATTGCACAGGTATGCAGGAGCAGCATAGTGTCCTCGTCTTTGGAATTGAAGATTTGAAATTATAAATCCCTTTTGTTAGAGGTAAATATTATCTGTGATAGCAGAAGATTTTCTTGTGTTTGGAGTACAGCTCTTGAGTGTATTTCTAATAATGTACAGGTGTCTAGTCCTGAGCAGGATAATGTTCTTTTGATATTGGACTGGTGATCAACTTTGAAGATAAAATCCTCTATTGTTTTGCACGTAGGTATTGTCTAATAGGCCAATAGCGAAATACATATTTTTTCCCTTTTTGGGACACACTCACCCGTTTACTTCTGGTATCATGCACTGTACAGTCCTGCAGGAAAAGAATTATTCTATTTGTTTTAAAAATTAGAATTTAAAGGATTTCATCATTTATCATCTTTATAATATCAGATAAATCTTTTGGTAGGAGAATAATCTTTCAATTTTGGGATATGGAGATTCAAATGGCAATGTTTCTTTGCCATCAATTCTGATGTCTTCTCTAGGAAAATTATGATCTATTATTTGCTATGGATATTCTTACATCATGTAGTGAAACTGTTATTTCCCGAAATATACTGTCATTTGCTCAAGCAAAGCAAAAATTCTTCTCTGAAGTGACTGTATCTTTAAAGGCTTCATCTTTTATTCCTCATACTTAAGCTTAAGATATCTTTTGCAGATGCTATGAGATGATGATAAATGCATTACATTTTTTCCTTCATATTTCCAAGAATAGAGTCATCTCGTATATCAACATTTTAATCTTTTGTTCCATCATGGAGAGTCCAATTTTACATCATTTCATCCCCCATATTTCCGGAAATAACTGTCGTCTGATGTAACAAAACGATAGCTCTTTTGTTTGTTAGGAAAGCAGATGGAAAGTAGTGTATCATCTATCAAAAGTGTGTGCCTGAAACATCAATCATTCTCATGTTCTGTGCCGAGGATTTTTTAAAGCTAATTTCTATTTAGGTAGCAAAAAGGGAAATTGAAATGAAATGAGTTGAATATAGTGTCATATTGTTCTCCTTGTATCGATATACATGTGCAGGATGTTATGATATTCCATGCATGATTTCCAATGTATTTTAATGTACAAGTAAATATGTGAAAGGAACATGAGATCATGGCGAAACAGTGCCCTATGCTACATGTAGGTCGATTTGACCCTTCACTGCTCCCCGCAATACCATCTCAGCAGTTCGCTTGGAGATAGCGTGTGTGTTCTCTGTATGTTGCGGATGCATAGATTTTACACATGTGGATAATGCACAACGTTGTTTGAATTTACATTCCAGGCCATGTATCTAATTAATTCTTTACGTCTCATTTGTTTAATGTTCAACTTGAGGTACTAAAATCTTCGCAGAAGCTTAGTAATGAAAGTATCTTGCTATTTTTCACTTAAAATCCAAGAAATCTGAAGAAAAGTTTTTGAGGGCTTATCAAAACTGTACATTCCCTTTAACCTTTTATATGGGATGTTTATATGTTCTGAGACTTGAAAAACAATTCAGACAAGAGATGATGAATGGCTTTAAGAAAATGCTCTGTGTCTTTAAAACTAAACAAGGTTAGGCTTAGTATGAATCACATTTATCTATTCACACAGATCATTGAGTTTGCCATTGTTTCTTGCAGCTATTTTCTCCCCCTAGAACATTGCCTTTTGCCTTTGATTTGCAAGCGAAGATTGATGCTGTTTTTTTCCTTTCCTGGTGGTTTACATGTCATATCAGAAAACTGAAATTTTCTTGTAAAATGTAAATCCTATTTTCAAGTTTTCATACATCATTGACTATATTGTATACAGTGATACAACATCTCTCTCTCTCTCTCAAAAAAGAGAAAGAATATAGAGACAAGAAAGGTAATGGAAATAGCTTGTCACTGAGCTAGGAAAATGAACATTTCCACCATGATAGTATCCTCTAGACTTGTGCCCATCCTGCTCATTTCTTCCCTTGCCCCAATAAAATTCTACGATAGGAAATCTTTGGAGGAAGCTTCACTTCTCGACCATCTCAGATTAAGCCACCCTCTTTCCACCTCCTCCTGATATCTTTACAGCATCATCTCGTAAAACGATGCGATCCTAACATCAGTTTTATCCAGCAGATGTCTTGAGCAATCTGGGTTCGGTTCAGAAATGGGCATTCCGAATCGACTTGTGTAAGCTTGTAAGTAGTACTTCTTTGTAGTCATGACGATGCAATATGATGATTATTGCGTAGTTTCGAGGCACAGACCGTTTTAGTAAAAGTTGCCATATTGTTCTATTACCATCAAGGCATGTAAGCTTGTGAGAAAGTATTTCTTTGTTGTCATGATGATGAAATTTGATTAGTGTAGTCTGGAGATACAGGTTCTTTTAAGGAGAAATTGCTGCATGATTATTACAAAATGAGTAAAATATAAACTGAGGTGTTCTTTAAAAATAATGATGTAAGTGTAATATACTTCATATTCCTGTATCTTATAACATAGAGATAAAAGTGAATATGAGTACTAGAGTAGGACCTTAAGTTGCGTTTATTTACCATTCATTTACATGTACTGTAAAAGTGGAAATTTTCAAGCGATTAATTTCACGTGTTTTTAATTTTGTTGATGCGCCAGGCTCATGGGCATAAGAATACATATACAAAACTATTTGCGTGTTTTCATTTTTGCGCAACGTTCATGCCGTGCGAAATGCGCGAAAATTTCTGTACCGCGAAATATTCCACGGTTACAGTACATGTTTAAAAAAAGTGCTCTGGTTTACCGTGACATGTGTGAACTGTGACAGCACCTTTATTTGGGTATAATGCAAGTAGTAACTGTATTTTTAAAGATACAATCCTTGTCGATCTTTGTTGTGAGTCTTAATCATTAGCTAACACATTCAATTAACTCATTTTTGTCTCGCCTGCATAGCGGAGCGAGACTATAGACATCACTAATTTCGTCGTTGGCGTCGGTGTCGGCATCTTCAACAATCATGCTGTAATCACAGTAACTTTCTATGGAATTGAGATAGAATCATCAAATTCATACCACAGGTACATCTCTTAAAGGCACAGGTCAAGTTTGAAAATGAGTCAAATCTCACCAAGGTCAAAGGTCAAAAGGTCAATGAACTTTTTGCAAATACATGTAGCACTACAATCACAGTAACTTTCTATGGATTTGAGGTAGAACCACAAGATTCATACCACAGGTACAAAACTCAGTTACCATTTATGTTGGTAATGATCAGTGTATGTTGTAAATTGCAAGATGCAGGCGAGACAACACTAGGGAAAGGGTTTACATTCTGAACCAATTCATCCAAAATCAATGTCTTTATTTACATCAAAGTCTGATTTGTGAATAGGGTTTCGATGTCAGCTTTAATTCATCTATTTTACAGTTGGTTATAAATGATATGAATCAGCTATGAATTAAATGCATTTACTACTATTGGACATATTTCATAGAGAATTTAAGTACATTCAGTCAAAAGCAATAGAAATGCAATGTTTTCATTGTGCATCCACAGTTTTAAGTTGGCTCTGAAACGATTATGATAAATCATATGAATATAGGAATAGTCCTCTTTACAGTATACAAATCACTTTTAAAAAAAAAATTATGAGAGCTGTTCTTTTTTCTAACCTTTATTTAAAAAATGAAGAGCTGAATCATTTCCTGAGGCCTAGTAGCAACCATTATGAATAAAAAAAGGAGTGAGGTCATCTTGGAGACTGTGCCAGGCAGCCATTTTGAGAAAAAATTGACTTCTCCTTTTTAAAAGGCAGTATGCTAACATGTATATTTCAATTTTTCTAAATTAAAAAGAAAATTCTAAATTTGTTCTAATTCTAATTGCAGGAATTATTTAAGTTATTGATTCAGTAATAATGATATCCATTTAACTTATTATGGATACCGGTACCTTTTCAGTTTCAAGTGTTGAAACTTTAGGGAGAATTGGTGCATGAATGATAATAGCATCAATTGATTAGGACCATTCAACCCAAACCTGGGGTGGCAATGCATGCAGGTGTATGTCTAATCAAAACTAGGGCAGAGGCATATTTGACACGTGTGAGGAGTAACTTTAATGCTAAGCGCTTTCTGACCACATTTGCTTGATTACTTATTAGATTTACGGTATAGCCACAATCAGGGTGCAAAACCATTTGCACTTGGGTCCAAAAATGAAGTATGCAATGGAGTTGTTTCATCAACCCCAAATTGTTCATGAATACCCTTGGGTTAACACCCTGCAATATCCTGAAGGAAACTATCTTGGTTATCATTTTATGAACAGCAACACAACGGGGCGAGGTAGGTGTTACGGACACTACGCAAAGCTACAAAAATGGAATTTTCCAGCATTATTTATCTTAATACTAAAATATTTTGCACTTCTTTTTGGAATTTAATGGCAATTTGTGAAAAATAAAACAATTCGCTCTCACTTCAGTCCATAAAATAGATGCGGTATACACATCAGTGGCAACGAAAGGTCAAATCTCATAAATGCCAGTTATTTCAAAACCTGAAACTTTTTAAAAAGCCAACCAAACACTGGTAAATGAGACAAATTCCAAACTTTAGTCCCATCTGTATACATATAAAAACAAATGAACTTGCTAGGAAGGCTTGTTCACTATCATAAGTTGTCCAAAATAACTTATGTACAATTTCCAGTAGGGTGTTACGGACACTACATAGTATACATGTTATTCATTGGTGCGATATATAAGTTATCCATTTGCTTTTTTCCTGTCATTATTGTTGTTGCTGCATATCTTGATGCCTAATTACAATTTTAAATCCAATAGAGAGTATCTTTTCAAATCTGTTCATTGCAATTTTTCAGTCTGAGGTACAAAAGCTGAAAAAACCCCAGTAAAATGCATCTTCAAATTGTTAAAAGTTGATAGAATTAGTTAATACTACTAAACTTTTGTACCCAAAACCTACTTTTACACTACGTCCATATAAAAAACAGACACTCATTCGAATTTAGTGCATATCCTGCGCTATATGATGTCAAGATTAAGTACTTTACAATTGACTTTAGCCTGTTACGGACACTACAGGTCACTTTGTTATTGACATATATTCATTTAATATCAAGTACCTTAAAGCGGGGTGAATAGGAACAAAAGTGGAAAAAAAATTCTTGGTAATTTCATTTTCAAAGTTATAATGTAAACTCATCAAAATTATTTGAGTTATGTAGTGCATACATGTACCTCTAGCTGACCAATAATGACTTACATGATGGGAATTGATTAATATTTACCCCTGGTCCCAGTGTGGAATATGATATGATGGTCTGAAATATGTTTACAAAATTTTATCTTCAGACCTACTGAAGTGAATCATCAGATTTTGCAACAAGACCTCACAAATATGGTCTTGCATATAATTCATGTGAAAGAAATTGATGGCAATAGGGTTTATATATTTTTTCTTCATTTTCCTTATTTACATTTTTTTTTTCCTGAATAACTGGGGTGAATAGGAACAGACTACCAAGCAATTATGATTCAGACTTTCTGATGCCATAACATAACCTAAATACATATCACATATGTACCATAGACATAGTAATCACGATATTTTAGATGTACAATGTAGATCGAGGTATGAAAAGCCTGAAAACTCAATGGCATTCTTAGAACAGTCATTTCCAGGCTCCTTAAGAACCCCAACACCCTACATGTATCTGCTTTAGTTTGGAAAATATTACTTCACACAATAAGTTAAATTAAATAAATCTAAAGACAATCTATACACATTCCAAATAGGATTATCCATCAAATACATCATGGGGCCTTTATCTTAATAAAAAGTATGAAAATTCACATACTAGTTTTCTGATTCCCCTTCATTCCCTTCCAATTACCCAACAGCTATCGTTTACTGCCAATAATTTGCAATGCCTGTTTTCCCATATCATTTCTGTAATCAAGCAGCTCTAAAGCCATGATGCAAACTATTAAAACAAATTCCATTTTCACTAACACACGGTACCGTTTTGATGCCTGTAATGATTTAAAAGATAGGCCTTTGTCAATTGTCATTTAAATTTATGATAATGCATTCTGATGTTTCTGAAAGCATTTTCTTTTCAAAAACCCATTTAGTACAAACCCCTTCCCCAATACATTTAAAAGTATTTGTATACAAGTAACAGTTTAAAGAACGTATATTTCATAATTTTCCATTCTGTTCCCATTCAACCCAACACCGGGGTGAATAGGAGCAGTCACAATATTCCATATAAAAATTAAATCTGATGCTGATGGAATTTCTTTTACATGTCAATAGAAAGGTAGCATGAATAGACATTTCATGGTGCCAAAACATTTGCCACTGGTGATGTAATGAATATGTTGTGAGGCAAAATGTGTCGAAACTGTTCCTATTCACCCCGTTTCATGGTTTGAAATGATAACCATGTGTTTTTCTTCTGCCAGCTTTGATCTATGAATATTATTTGGTCTATTCCTGAAATAAGAACATTTGAGAGATGATTCCTATAATCAGTTTATATAGGAATTCTTGTAATCTAGGGTACAAAAGGCTAAAATTCCAATAAACCACAATCTCAAACTGATAACACTTCAAATTGTCAGGGTATCTGTGAAAATTTTTGTACAAAAGACACACGTTAATACCAGCTGCATATAACAAGACATTAATTCTGTTTTAGTGCATAAAAATGTAGTATGATGTCAAAATTAACTAACTGTCCGTAGCTTGTTACAGATACTACAGCTCATACTAGTACAGGCACAGTGATCATTTGACAATGTGTTTTGTGCCAACTTCCATTTGGGGGCAGTGTTTCGGCAGTTCATGAAATAGGAAACTTCAAGAGATGTTTCTTTTGTACAATATATTGTCCAGTGAGAACCAGAAGGGCATTAATGCCATAGACATTTTGCATTGTTATCACCCTTCTGGTTTTAAACAGTTAATCAATAATGCCCTTCTGGCTTTCACCAACTGTACATATTATAGACTTTAATTGAAATAATGTATTTTCTCATGCAAAAGACATGCATCATACATATTTGATGTCATAGACAGCTTTTACATTCTTAAAATTTATTTCAGAACGCTGTTATCCAGAAAAGGAAGTACAGTTTGGCTTGCAGGCATAGTACTATCCCTTCTGTAGTGTCCGTAACACAGATCTGTAGTGTCCGTAACACTGGCTCCTACTCTTTTCTAACCTTGACATTGAAACTAAAACACAATGATGCATTTTATTTGATACTTTACTACATCTAACTGATACTGTTGAAATAAAATATTAATATCAAATTAATCCTAAGTCAAGTTTTGTTTTATTTTTTTGAATAAAATTCATGGAAAACACCTTATTTGTTTGCGAAATATCATATCCGGGAGAAGACCTTCCAGGGAAAGAGAAAATTTTTAATTTATGTGGAGACATATTAAGAAGAGCAACTGTTAAAAATCAAATTTGAATTACAAATTAATAGTATTTAGTTATCAAGCTGTATTTTTAGACATCACACACTTGTGTTACGGACACTACATGTGTTACGGACACTACAAATGGCATTTATTAAATTCGTTAAAAAAAAACTGTTATGCTTAGTGGAATATTATTATACCACAGCTAGTCCCCGGGGGTAGTTACATAAAGCAAAGCATATAAGAGCTTTGAAAACATTTTCATGTAGCAGAAATGGCACCGTTACGGACACTACAGGAAATTCCGGACACAATTTATGATTGCAATGGGGGCATATATTTTTGTAAAGTTTGTATCTATGTTTGATTTTTTGTTTCTGATGATAGGACAATATGTTACTAAGGAAATATAACCAATTACCAATCAATATAATGTTAAAATATATGAATTATAGAGGCAAAATTATGCACATAGCTGTTTTCAAAAAAGTGTTACGCTTGTCTCTTTTCACAGAAATAACCACTGTATCGCAATTCTGGGGTCAATTCTCAAGCCGTAAAAAAATACCGAGTGGAGATAAAAAGGACTATAAGATGGCATAAACAGATGTGGCATATGTTGTGTAATTTCATGGTAACAACATAAGAAAAAAGACAGTTTTTCAAAGTGCAAATGCGTAACAGCCAAAAAGTGGTATTTTTGGCCCTCTATTACCATCCTCACACACCCAACACACATGAAATTCAAACAAAAGTTGCTGCGAGATGAAGAACTCATATGGTCCAACATTTCAGGCCACAAGACATTTAATTACATAACTTTGTGTTTCCAGGAGAGATGCGTAACGCTTGAAGGTAGAAAGTTGCACCCTGATTGTGGCTATACCGTTAAAGTGTTTTGTTGCCATTATAGGATAAAACATCTTATGAAACATCTTTTAATAAAATTCTGAAAATAGAATTTAATCAAAGAGCCTCTTTTAAAACCCATTTTGTGCCACCTACATGTATAAACAATTGATATAAAAGCATTTCGAGTCCCTTATTTCAAGTTAAATTTTGTTGCTTCATTGTTAAATTTGACACAGAATATATTTCATGGGTATGAACTTGATGGCATGAGTTGGTTTCATTTTTAACAAGATAAAACTGATTATAGTCAAACAATCTGTAAAATTTTAGAATTCTTGGGTGGGATTTTCTGCCCATGGAAGGGGTCGAAATACAGAAAATTGTGTCGTTTGTAGTCCATGTTTTCCTTGTTCATTGTTAGATAAGAGGATTGAAGTTCATTGTGGAATTAAATTGAAATGGTCTTTTAGTGATAAATACAGTGTGAATGGATTTTTTTCCTAGTAACTCATGCCAACTCTTTTCCTAGTATCTCATGCCAACTGTTTGCTTCACCTTTATCATCAAATCCAAATGGCCAGTTATTATTAAACCCATCATTCATACCTCCCATTTATAGGATGGCAACCTGGCTTAAGTCGTCATCAAGATGCGTGACCAGTAATATAGGAAGTTATTAATTTTGATGGCTTTCTTTAGCTAGCCATAAAATTTTAAAAAAAGTTTACAGTCGCCTCAAGGTCGTGTCTGATAATCTGAATTAATCGTGCTAAGTGGACTCGCTTATTTATTAGTTGGTTTATTGGAATAGATGGAAAGGGAATTTATGGCTCTATCGGGCAGATCTATTGATCGTTGTAATGGAATTTGTTGTTGAGGGATACTTACGTACTTGCTCAACTGCATAAGTGGATGGAAGGTGTTTTTTTTATCTGATTGTAGAAAGGGATTTTCCCCTCTTAGCCCCTGTGTCTTACAAGTGACTTTAATTAGTTTCTTGTAAGTTAATGCACTGGAAAAGATGTAGGTGTGAAGGGAAAGGTCTGTTGGAAAAAAAAAAGCTTCCTGGGTTTCCCTCCAAATCTGACAGTCATCTGTGTTTTTTTTTATATGAGAAAAACAAAGTTTAACCCGATTGGATGGACATGGTTCAAAAATGTGAAAAAAGGGAGAATTTAGGATACTGAGATTTTCACAAACATACAGTGAAACCCGCTTAAACTTCACCTGTTCACAAAGGCCACGTCTATAAAGACCACATTTTGTATCTCTTGTATACTGTCTCACATTGGAGACTCTAGTACTAAAGTAACCTGTATATAGAGACCACCTGCTTATAAAGACCTTATTTCTTGTCTACCTTCAACAGTCTTTAGGTTTCACAGTCATTTCATCAAGTGTTAGCATCAGGTTAGTTTAAACCACCCATGAACTTTGATCTCCATTATAAGGTTTATTTGCATAATTTGTTTGTGAAACGGAATTCTGCTCTGTGCTATTTGAACACACATTTGCACGAAAAAGTGTATTACCGGTTGTAATCAATGAAATTAATTGACTTGTGAATCCCGACACGCACTGTATGAGTTGCGTGACTGTATCTGTACATTGTACATCATGTACATTATACCAACAATATTGTATATCAGGGGGTAAAGGGGGTAATGTTTTTATGCGAAACTGTTCTACACTTGCCTAATGGGGCTACCGAGTGTGTTGAGTTCTTGCTTAAACAACAATGTCTCTTGCTAAAATCATCAAGAAAAATTCATTATGAAGTGAAAAGTGAAAAAAAAAATAATTAAAACCCCTTGTTTATATGAATATCCCTGATAGAGATGTGGTTCCATTTACAATTTTCCTGTATTTTGCATTCTCTGTCAAAGTTTTATTTAGTGCATTTTACAAGTATACAGCTGAAAATCTGAAAGTTTTTTCTTTGGCTTAATGATTTACATGTTGTATATTAACCCCTTCTGTAAGGTTTATGAACAGTTATCACAAATGGAATTGTTTGTAGTTAAATTTGGGGTTTTAGTTCTTTATTTCATTGTTAAATTTGAGTGTAAATATCTTTCACATTAACAACCTTCCCAGTGTACATGCCCGTTTCTGTTTCTACAACAAACAAATAGACATATTTAGGCCAAAATTCATAGCAGAGCATCTACATTCTTGTATGTGATTGCTGCCCATGGCATGTAAGGGGTTAATTACTATTTCCATTACTGTATGTAACGTATCTAGGGCAGTCATGAAAGAGGATGAATGTCAATTCTATCCCCCCCCCCCCCTTCCTCGAAAAAACAAAAATGGTATGTCAAGATGCGTTCTAAAATTGCAACGTTGATCAATTACTGTCGGCAACACTTCCTATCCTATGTATTTATAACGATGTCGTATCTCAGCAGGCTAATTACTAAGCTAATGGATGGCCTTGTCTTTAATAATGAAACATGCATAGGCATGGCTCAGTGACCAAGGACAAAGTGTGTTGACCTTTTTGTCTTGCTTCACATGACCTTGAACTGGGTCATATGATATTGATATATATAAGATCAAGTATTCATCTGTCACCTAAGAGATGGGTGAAATTGAAATCAAAACATGGTTGTATATCTGCATGCTTGGCATTGTACTTAATCAGAATTTTGGTTTTTATTTTGATGTATTAGTTTTGTTTGTATTTTTGTGGTTGTCAGCACTGTGAGTATCATACTTCTGTTATTGTTTCTTTTTAGAAATTTGTTGGTAATTTGTTTGTTTGTTTTTTGTTAAAAATATGTTGGAATATTACATAGATAGTTGCATAGGATGCAGAAATTTGTTTTAATTTGTTTTTGATTTTTTACATAAAGTAAGAGACATTATTAAATGAAAACCAAATATCCTTTAAGATCTCATATACTATTTCATTTGTTGTTAGTATACAGGGATATAAGGCAAGTTTTTAAATAATGGAAATTAATATCTAACAGAAACTAAAAAAAATTGTATTATATACACCTTCTGCTAAAGTAAATAAGCACTGGTTGAAGCAAGATGGTGTTGTTCTAGTTATATACCTTTACTCATGAAAAGGGACGAAGAAAGATGTATTTGAATACCTATAAGTCAGTCTATGTTACTTGAAAATGAAAAAAAAAAATTATGTTGGCAGAAAGCAACTTGGCTGTGGAAAGCTCAATAGAGAGATCTGGAAAAAATAAAGAAGAAATGCTAGAAATGCCCCAAGGAAAATTGTCCCTTTTGTACATGAAAACCTTAAAGAAAGACTGATTTAAAAGATGAATTTTACCATGCTACTCAGGTATGTAACCTTTCTCTTTATCTCAGTATTATGAAACACTTGTTGCAGAGATATTAAATTTACCTTGCTATTTTGGTTGTACAAATGTTTGTCCAATTGTAATAATAATGAAAAATGTAGTCTTCTTTCCTTTCCATCTTGTATTCTTTTTTTCCCTCTCGTGGCCCAAATTCTTGATTTCCCTGTGCCATTCAAAATCAGCTGGTAAAGTATAATAATCTAGCGTTTTGCATGGGCCGAGGCGAGTTGAGGCAAAGTCTGAAAATTCAATTTCAGGCGGAATTTGGACGTCCTGAAAGTGCAGTGACTTCCAATTATTGCACGGTGCTGTTGTCTTTTTGAAGTAGCCGAGCATGGAGAAAATGAGGGAAAAAGCCGAGTTTGGAGCATGTTATTGGAGGGAAATGGATGTATCAAGTCTTCAAGAGAACGCTAAGGGTTAGGAGAGAAAGGACGTGTCATGTGATGTTATTGCTGAAAACAAAAATGCTTTTAGATGGGTGGGAAATTTGATCTTTCAGGGAAGATATGATAAGTGCTAGAGAGTGTGAATTTCTCCCTTTTTTCGGTCAATTTATAAGTTGTGTAAATGGCTAGTAATGGTGGTTTTACTATCAATAGGCAGTAAAATCATTTGTGGTTTTACAGTGCCAAGAGCCTTTTGCCTCCAACATGTCATTATTGTTATATTTTTAGAATTGTTGTATCAAAAGTAATGAATGTTTAGTAACCTGCTTTTAACTGATTTGCTTGTAGCACACTCACTTTACTATTTGTAGAAATCATTCAGTATGATATCTGAAAGATGTTTTACATGTATGATGACATCTGTCATTTCATAGTCTTTTGGGTATTTTGTGTCATTTTTAGTACAGCATTGAAAAAAAAAATGTTAAGCTTTTTTCTCATGATTTAAAAGCTTGTTAGCCTTTTCTTTTCTGCTTTCAGGCCATGTAATATCAAGTGACGTAATGATAAGGAAATACATTGGAATCTTGGATGTATACTCCAAAAAGCAATTTAGAGAAATGAAAGTGATGTGTACTGACAGATTTTTTTTTTCTAGCTTGTCAAATATTTTTGGATTATAAAAGCATGTGAAAATATGCGAAGCTTCTTTTTTTTGTTGTCTTGTCAGTGAATTATTTTTTAACAAAACACATATCTGAAAAATGAGAGAGCCTTTTTGTTTTTGCTTGTCACAGTTTTTTTTATCAGATTTGTGCCCTTGGCAAGAGAATCTTCTCTCCGCCACAGACGAAAGTTACAAGATTCAAGGAAATAATGTGTATTTTTAACATAGCTTATTTGCTTTCAAATTGAATGTAGAGGACAAAATTTGCAGCAATGTAGAATTATGACATCTTGATTTTTATGAATGAAAATTGAAGAAACCTGACAAATCAATTTTTGGGCTTACTGTACTGTTTATTGGCTTTATTAATCTCATTTGCAAATAAGGCTTAATTTGTAACGGTTGGGGAAAAGGACATGCTTGACATACAACCGAACTAGTTTGTACCCATATTTACATTATTACTTTCAATTGCACCCGGGAATGTCTTTCGAACAGGTATCTCAATAAGGAGCATTGACTTCCAATTACACTGGTGCGCAGACGTTGTTATTTTTCCTACGATGACCTGGAAATACAAAATTGCATGCGAGAGAGAAGAATGCAGCACATGTACTACCTGCTAAGTGAATGTCGCTGCCAAATAAAATTTGACAATACTGAAATTGAGAAAAATTGCATGCAAGGTAACATTTGTACTGCAGTGAATTCCAATTTCCAGAAAAACAGAATTTTAAAAACTAAAGTTGATGAATAAATATAGACAAAGAAAGAAGGAAATTAATTGAGCAATTCAAAATGGTTAAACTGCCATGGTAAGAGAACAAGTTCAAATTATGTATTTTCTTAACACAGTTGAATAGATTGAAAAAAATGTGACTCCTTACATTTTGCCTTTATCCTTTTCTCCTTAAAGTGATTGATTAACTTTGTGAAAAATTGTAAAATCAGCTCAAATGCCAGTGAATTGTGTGCAGTCCTCTAACTACATATATAATTAAGGATATGTGAAAGTATGAGAGAAAATGGAACCCGTTTACTATCCTAAAAAAGAGAAAATCGCGATCAATCGCTAGCGCAAGTCGCTCGGCTTCTCCGCTGCGCTGCAGTCACAAAAACCAAGCACCAGCGCTTGGCGATTTCAGAGCGGGTTTCCAGCCCGTACGGTATTCTGTGATAGAGCGAGGTATGCCAACCGTAAGAGTTCTTTAGGGTTCGGTGGTACTCTATCCCGACATCACTGTTCAATCGTAAATATCTTGATATATAAACGACCGATCAGCTTATAAAACTCAGGCGATTCCTGTCTGAGCTAAAGGTTTGCAATTATGATTACAGCATTAGCTGGAACAGTGATTTTTTTTTTTCGATCGTGGGCAAAGTTAATCAATGCCTTTAATATAATGAAATTTGAATCAAGCATGTTGGTCTGCTCAATTTTTTCTGCTGTCTTTTAGTCTCAACTTCCATTTGTTGTGTGTCTCTCTGTGCTACAATATTCTAAAGGGACATTGCAAGGGAATTCCTTTTTACTTACATTTATTTCTTCCACATATTGCCAATGTAGGCTATTCATACATTGTTCTTCCCTTTTTTAAAATTATTTTTGTTTATCTGTCTCCTCCTCCCTGTTTCAGTTCTTTCTCTAATTCAGTGATGTACCTGTCTCCTCCATCTTTCAACCTCTCTCTCTCTCTCTCTCTGGGTACTGTAAGATAATACATTTAGTAATTACATTTTGTGTCATGTCCTGTTCCCTTTTTTTTTTTTATAGCACTTGCTTCTGCTGTCTCTGCCTGTATCCTTTTTTTTCTCTCTCATTCTCCCACCCCCTCTCTTTCTCTCTCTAGATGCTGTAAGTTAAAGGAGAATGAAACCCCAAACTTGTATGCACTTTAACAGAAGCAGAAAAATCTTAGAAGTATATCACTGAAAGTTTGAGGAAAAATGGATAAAGAATAAAAAAAGTTATGAAGATTTTAAAAACCTAAAATCGTTAAATGAAATTGGCAACATACTCATTATGCTAATGAGATGCTATGACGTTTTTGTGCTCTCTCTTTATAGGTACTAAATACGAAAATTATCAGATTTCAGATTTTAAACAAAGAAAATTGAATTATCAACAGTGTGCTAGAAATATATTGTGAGGAATAAATTTATGAACACCACCTATTATACAGAAATCAAATTTTCTAAGATATATTTGAGGAAAATGGATTTTTACAACATTACTTGTATAAGTCAATTGGAAAGTATAGCACATTTACATCACAGCATCTCATTAGCATAATGAGGACATTGCCAGTTTCAGATCTCCATTCATTTAGTGATTTTAGGATTTCAAATATTCATAACTTTTTAATTAGTTGTCCGTTTTTCCTCAACCTTCCACTGATATGCTTCTTTGATTTTTCTGCTTCTATTAAAATGCATTTATTTGGGGGGTTTCTTTCTCCTTTAATGCAAGTACATTTAGTGTCATGCCCAGTTCCTTTCATCACACTTGCTTCTTCTTTCTGCCTGTCTCTCACTTTCTCTCTCAGTCTCTCACTCCTTCTCTCTTGCTCTCATTTTGTGCTGGACACTGCAATATAATGCAAGGCCATGTAATAGGGGTGTCATGACCTTCTTCCTTCTCTCTCTCTCTCTTTCTCTCTTCTTCTGTCTCTCCTCCCTCTGGCAATCCCCTCAAATATAATCATGACAAATGGACTTCCAACATTTGTGTCTTTGCAAAAAGATGTAAGGACGTCACGATCGAGGTATCGCTCAGAGAAAATCCGCGACCGAATCCACTTTAGATCTCCCCAGTCCATTTTTCCAGCTGCAATGCGACACGATCGCTTTCATCACTATCTGAAGAAATCGCTTTTTTTGAAACGTTGAATAGATTTTGATTCTCTGGCATGACAGTATTTTGCCAGGTCTTACAGAGGTAAAAGCATGTATTGGCATGCAATGATTGTGTGTAAAATGGAAGATGAAAAATTTATCCACTTGAAAGAAAATGATTGTAATATCTCCTCTTAAAGATAACATTGAGTTGTAGTCATTACATTGTGGAAGAAAATGTCAAGAACTATTGGGAATAGCTGATGATATAATATAAATGAAAACAAATTTGCTGAAAATTGCATGCAATGAAAAGCACTGCTAAGTTATGGCTACATTGGACTACACACACATGTGACATCAAATTTTGGTCAAATTTGAAATTATTTCTTCTTTTATTTTTGAAACATGAGGGAAATGAAGAGTAATCCTTTTAACGTATTTGATTTTTTTTTATTGTGACATTTTTCCACCTAAAGAATAAGATTCACAAATTATTTTTCATCTTAACCAAAGCTCAACCTATTCTTAGAGTGGTATTAAACTGGTAAAGCTTGAACAGCGCCATCTTACACTGACTGCTAAATTAAGATTATAATTTGAAGATTAATTGCATTTTATTTGGAATTTTGGCAAGCAGCTTGTTTGGGTAATAGGCACATTTTATATTTCAAACTATATTTTGTTGACTTTACAAATGTGGAAAATTACCTACAGCTTCTACAAACTAGAATGGGGCATGATGGAAAATGAGAGGCACAGACTCTTTTCAAATCCTGTTAAAAGATGTGCCATGTGCCATGAAGAGCTTCACTTTACTGTCACTTTAATATAATAATCTCTTATTTTGATCTCCTGAAAATAGGAAATATCATTTTTATCAACAACTAAATTGACATGAATAGGGAAAATGGCCCTCGTACCATGAAAAACATGTTATTCAGTCGCCTCCAATATATTAGGCCTATTTATTCCCTTTGACAGTCTAAACCGATCTGTAGACATCATTCGGGGGGAGGGGGTGTAGGAGATCACGTCACTTAAGAATATCGGGAATCACGTCGGTCCTCTTGGGGGGTATAGGAGGAGCTATCCCCCTCTGACCAAAATTTCCTTCAAAAATATTTTCACGATGATATCAATACGACTATGATTACGTATAGGATAAATGAATCCCATCTCCCCTCGTGCCATTAGGAGCTTTAAAATGCTTCAACATTAACAACTTCAGCAACTGACTTTAGGTAGTTTATTACGGAGAATTTCAAGAAGCGTTCGGTTGCAAGAAAATGTCTGCAATTAGGTTTGTGTCACGAACAGCTATGAACGAGAGTGAGGAAGGAAGATGGGGGAAGATGGAAGTGAAGATTATGGATATGCTTTTTCTACTTCACTTTTCATGAATAATTAATCATCTAGGGTCTATATTTTATGATCTAATTACATGTACCACTCCCTTGAACTGTAAACAGTAACTGTTTTATGCTGTCATATTCCTGCAGGTAATTTCTAGATTGCTAAACTGATGTATATATACAACCATGAGACAACTCAATTACATAAAATCATGATTATCTCGTTATTTAAATTACACTAAGTTCTCTGTACACTTTTTTTATTATCTTGTACCCAAAGTTAAATTTGTCCTTGTTAAATCCTTTTCTTTGATGTTTGAAAAGAAAGGAAAGCTTTTAGAGACATTATAGATGTATATGGTGCTATATAAATCTAGAATATTATATAGATATTATTACCATTATTATCATTATTGAATTTGGCCTTCCTGAAACTTCCCTTTTCTAGGTATATAATTATTTCCATTTTGTCTCAGTTTTATTTATCAAGTTTATATTATTTTTGATCCAATCCAATCCAGTCCAATCAGGGTATTTCATAAAGCGCCAATATCTAGTTGCCTAATCAAAGGTGCTGTTGAGACTGAAAAACTTCCAAATGTCTGTTCATGATTCTAACTAGGAAAGACAAGAATATATGACTAGTTGTATGCAATCTGAAATACGTATGTCTTGAGTTGAGTTCTGAAAGTGGATAGCTGGTGACAGGAGCGAAGAATTTGAGGAAGACCGTTCCACCATTGATATATTTGTTTATAAAGTTAATATGCACTTGCATGTATCTTCAATGAGACTGGTACTTGCTTGTATCAGAAACTACTTTCCATCATGAAGGAGATAATGTTTGTTACATCTCCATGATCTGTGAGCATCAATAATTGAGCATCCATTACACCTTGCATTAACCCTTTCAGGACAGGAATTATTTCAGGGCTAAATTGATCACATTTTGTTCTTCAAATTGGCAACAATAATATTTTTCTTTTAGTACTACAAGATTGTAATAAGGGGTAATGTCTTTGAAAACAATATACATGGTTAAAAAAATTGGCGAAAAGTTGAAAAAGTTGCCAATTTTGATAAAAACAACGATTTTGAACCTCTCAATGTGTTGCCAATTTAAGGATTTTAAATCTTATTCTCCTTTTTAAAATTCCTGGGATCAAACGCAATATTGTCATGTAACAAAAATGGACACAGTGTGTGCAGAAATTTTTGCTCTTTCTGCTCATGTATCTAGTATATTTTTCAGGGCTCTGAATCAGAAGTTATTGAGCCCAACCACAAAATGTGGTCAATTGTCTCGAAAGGGTTAACTCTGCCAATTTAAGAGATGCGATTCCAAAATGGCCGCCTCATTAAACTCATGTTTCATTCATGAATTCATCTGGGCCGCTCATTTGTAAAGCGAACTCCAGTGAGATCTAGGGTTCTTTAATGACTATTGAAATGCACATAGAAGGTAAATCGCTTGGGCATGGGTAAAACATTTTAAAAGTACTGTTAAATTTCAGAGGAGTCTGGTTACGAGAACAGATCATTTCAGTCAACATGTGGAGGCTGTATTCTTTTACCTCCTGTTTGATGTTAGTTAATTTGATCTCACTTTTGAAAAGTCTTCTGCACGAAGTGGACAGACTATTTAGCTTTGTTTGAGTTACAAGATTCAGTTCTTTTATAAATATTTGCCAAGACTTTCAAAAAAGTTTTTGTGGTACTTTTGACTCTTCTGCACTGTAGACTCATCATGTACTGTACATGTAGGAAAGAAGATTGCAGGCCAAGATACAGGGTTCTGGTTCCCACAAACTTCTTGTTCCCAACTTGCAACTTGTATTTTGAAGACTTATCTTAAGGATCAATCTTCTCCATTATATTCAAACTTTATTTGTTTGAAATCGAAAGTAGATATTTTTTATGATGAAAAGATTTGTTTTCTACAATCATAAATGTATACATGTACCTTGTCCTTGCATTTTGAAAATCTGTATCTCTCTAAATATACTGTTTTATTTTTCTTGACAGATTGTGTCTAGGTACTTGTGTCTGGTAATGGTACAGTACAGGCCTTCAGTGCAGAAAATAAAACAGAAGTGAACCAAATGTGACAATCCAAGGATTTTTTAGAAGGAATCATTTTGAGGTCAGTGGTATACTCATTTTTGCCATTTCTTTGCTTGAATTGTATTGCTTATGAAGTTGAAATCTTTGTGGGGTAGCTACTGTAATTTAGCATGAAATTTATAATACCGCTCATTTTTCAAACTGGGCGAGAATGGGTTCTGTCAGTTTCAGAATATGTCTATACATGCAGACTTGCATTTCTACACCTCTTTTTAGCTCATCCGGCCCGAATGGGCCAGATGAGCTTATGCCGTGGCCCGTCGTCCGTCGTCCGTCCGTCCGTCCTTCGTCTGTCGTCCGTCCACAATTTCAAAATGCTTCTTCTTCGCCATTTCTTACCCGATTTTAATTCCGTTTGCTTTATATGATAGCACTAGGTGGGGGATTCGAAACTTCTACACAGAATTTTGAAATTCATTAAATATGCTAATTTATGCGCATTTCTCAAAAATCACAAAAATTGCTTCTCCCTCATTTATTGACCGATTTCGATTTTTTTTGTTCCATCTGAAAGACTTTCATGAGGTTCATTGAACTTCTACTCGGAAATTTGAAATTTTGTCTAGAAAATTATTTATGCTAATTTATGCGAAATTTATTAAAAAGATCACAAAAATGGCTTCTTCTTCCTCATTTATTGACTGATTTTGATTTTTTTTCTTCCATCTAAAAGACTTTCATGAAGTTCATTGAACTTCTTCATGGAATTTTGAAATTTTGTCTAGAAAATTATTTATGCTAATTTATGCGAAATTTATTACAAAATCACAAAACTTGCTTCTTCTTCCTCATTTATTGAGGAAGACTTTCATGAGGTTCATTGAACTTCTACTCGGAATTTTGAAATTTTATCTAGAAAATTATTTATGGTAATTTATACAAAATTTATTTTAACTCTTTGCCCTGTCCATTATGAAACCCATGGCTGCTGGATCATTTCAAAGGCTATACCTTTCTACATGATTTCTGTCGACATCATCGACAGAACCGAGAACCCAGAAGTGACAGTGGTCAACAATAGCGGGTTATGAGCTAATAAAGACTTGAAACAGTGAGGGACAATGCACTGAAGCCACCCTTAAATGTCCCAACCTTAAAATTCTTTTTTTACACCAATGCATAACTTATGTCATTCAGTGCTTTTCTCTTTTATTACAAATCTTAACCTTCAAATCTCTCTCAATAAAGATTTCACAGTTGGTAGAGATACCTCACCTTGACTAACTTTATGCTTTATTTCAAATTTCTCTGTCACACAGTAAAACTATTAAAATTTACATTCCCCAAAATCTTTTAACTGAAGTCGTGCAACTTGAATTGTCAATTTCCAGACTTTCATTCATATCTACATGTCACTGTCTCCTTCCAAAACCACATTTAGCCAGATCTGCAATAGGCACTTCATCATCTGTACATGCATGTAACCAATACATGTACATTTCATCGATTCATTACAATGTCTACTGTGTTCAAAGTACAAATTGCATCAATTTCTTTGCTGCATGCCGGATGAGCGCCACATCATTGATGTGCTAGTTTGCAAATGTCAAGGAATTAAATGTTTGGAATCATAATGACAAGTGATAATGAGATTTAACAATGTAGGGTATTATTCAGAAAGATTATAATCATTATTTGATTACAGTCATAATACAATGCATCCTAAGTCAAGTACCCCGCCAGAATCTCTGTCATATTTCACATTTTGGAGATTTTATATGTAGGGATATTGAAATATTGAAGTTGTTCCTTTGTTCGGCATGACATCATGAGAACTTAGCTGGGGTTGCACAGGAAATCTAAAACCAATACTGCACCTCACCAGGGTGGTTGATTTAGATCGAGTGCTCTTTTAGCTCTCCTAGGGTGATACGAGGGGGGAGGGGGGGTGGATGGGATGATGACGTCATTATCCAGGGTATTCCCCGGGGTGTAGGAAGAGCCATCATCGCTCACCTCCTTCCTGGCTCAGCACCTCCTAATTAGCATCCTCGCACCTCTCGCTAATCGCATCATGACCCTCCCACCCGCTGGCTAGGCTTAGTCTACAAGCGCAGACTCTAATTAGACACTTCAAACAAATATGTTATGTCTTGGGTTGAGCCTAAGTCAGCGTTTCAATGGCTATGTTGGAAGGAGCAGCTACAGTAGAGGGAATATTCAAGTACAGCCAGTCTACAGCCAGATGATTCAGACCCTTTGTTACCTATTAGGACTGATGTGATTTTATGCCTGCACACAAGGCTAAGCGAGCAAGCAGGAGAGAATAGTTATATTTAGTCTGTCTGCCCTTCACCCCCTCAATCCTGTGCTATCCCTCTTAACCATGTCTACCTTACTTGACTCCTTTTCTGATGGGAGCATAGGGGTTAAACATCCCATGTCTCCCATCCATGTCACGTGACTACATCAGGGTATTTTGCCTGAACATTAATGTTCAGTTCTGCCTAAAGCTTGCTTGAACCTGAGCAGGGGTGTGATTTAACTTGTTTCTGAGGGATTGCCAGTGTTTTCCTAGTTTTACAGCTGGTCGGTAGCACATTAATTTGCGGAGCAGAAGCTTTTCTTAAATGTAATTTAAACCTGACTAATTGGAAAAACCCCCTTAATGTGTTTGTTTTTCAATAGAATTTAAAACAGTTTTGTACTCAATCTGACAAGGTTTTCAAGCTTTCCATCTCACCTGTCAGAATTCTACACTTTGGTGAAAATCAGGCCTAGTTTCAAATATTATGCAGATTATCTTTTTTTCAACATCTCTCTCAAAATTGAGGAAGGTAGTGACATTGACAATGACTTTAAAATTGAAATTGATATTGACAATGACATATTGACAATGAAAATCTACATAATATATTTCTCCTTCCATTTAATAAATGTGATTAGATCAATACAACTACCCTCAATTTCCAATCAATATATTTGCATCCATCGTATTGTTTGCTAAGACACAGAAGGATGTTAACCTATTAAAAAAATTGAAAACTGTATAAGGACGTTGACACATTTCTGTTTTAGATAGAACGATAGAATGTCTTTCTTGCCCAAAATTGACTTAAAATAAACCTGTTAGCGCTCTTTTGTAGTTTATTGAAAATATTGTAAATATAGAAAATTATCTTTTCCCTGTCGATTACAGTTTCATTTTGGTGTAACACATTTTCCATAGAATCTAACCTGAGTTTTTTCTTTTGGCTTAGTATGCAGTTGGTTAAAATGTTTGCAATTTATGAACAGGATAATATTTGATACCTCTCAAAAGTGAAGTCATGCCTTTTTGGTACTCAGCTCAAGATATTGCTATTGACCCAGATGGATAGGAGGAATGATTAGACTTAAATCCATCTTTGATTGTTCTTATGGGGCCAGTTTTTATTCCTCCACCATCAGAAGGCATACGTCCTCCATCGATTGACCCTCTGAAGCAGTTCGAGAATAATTATCGAAATTGAGTCAGGCAGACATCATGCTTAGTGTTCGGTTCACAAATAGCCACTGGCCACCTGACTGACCCAGAACTTGGGACTAACACGTTTCTGTTTTGGTCAGTTCTTTTTAAATTCTTTCGTAGCTTTAGGGAAGGGGGGGGGGGAGGATGCATTTACACCAGGCTGGTTTGGTGATAATTTCCCAGTTGGGACAGGGCGAGGGGAGTTGTGACTAATATACTTTTGTTGCTGTCATTTTTTTTCTTTCGTAGCTTGGATGGGGTAAATAATGTTAATTTTTATTTTATTTGACTGCCAGGAAAGCTAATACCTGCTTGTTTACTTAGGCATCCAATACACATGCATCTTGAAGTCTAACATGTATCTGAGAGACTTGGTAATTAAGATTGTGAAAGGGCATTAGTACATTGACTCTGTTTCAGTCCTGGAACATTCCAGTTACTAGACCACTGCTCTAACGCTGATCCATCATGCCTTATTCACATTTGGTGCATAACTCCTATGGGGAGGGGGTCTGTTCACATCAGGTAGAGTTTGGGATGATTTCCCAGGAAATTTGTATTGGGGAGTTGGTTTCCTGAGTTGTCTTTACCTGTCATCAGTCGATCTGGATGGTTATTAGAGGTTCTTTGGAGATATTAGACAGGAAATTCAGTCGAGTTTGGGAGCAGGTGCATTTTTTAATTTTTTTTTGGTGTAAAGAGTCAAAATTTGTTTTTCGTGTTATGGTAATATTTGGGGAATCAAATGATAGCTGGACAAGTTGTAAATGTCATTCTAAGGTAATGAGATGAAGAGAAGGAATGACAGATGATTGGATTGAAATGAATAATGAAAATTGAATAAGGAATGAGAAGGAACTAAAAAGCGAAGAAGAAGAAGAAGAAGGAGGAAGAAGGAAGAAGAAGAAGAAGAAGACTGAATAACCAGCATGAAGGAAGAAAAGAAGGAAAGGAAAGGAACGAGAAGGAACTAAAAAGCGAGGAAAGAGAGGAATCAAAAGAAAGAAAATAAAGGTGTAGGAGCAAGACAGGTAGATGAGGTAGAAGAAAACAAAAGAAGAAGAAGACAAGGAGGAGGAGAAGAAGAAGGAGAAGAAGAAGAAGAAGAAAGAAAGAAAGGAATGAGAAGGAACTAAAAAGCGAGGAAAGAGAGGAATCAAAAGAAAGAAAATAAAGGTGTAGGAGCAAGACAGGTAGATGAGATAGAAGAAAATAAAGAAGAAGACAAGGAGGAATAGGAGGAGGAAAAGGAGGAGAAGGAGGAGGAGGAGGAGGAGGAGGCGGTGGTGGTGGTGGTGGTGGTGGTGATGATGTGGATGATGGTGTTAAGGATGATGAAGAGGATGATGATGGTGATAATGTTGAAACTGAGAATGAGTGGGAGAGAGAACGGCCATAACATAGCCCACCTAATTTACTTTTTATCCTCCAATATCTAGTGGTTGATAGCTTCATTAAATTTTGTCCTATATTGTGGTACAATTTCCTTGATGAGTTTTGTGGTTTTATGTACTTATAACCACCTGCCTACGCCAAAAAGCCCTGAAGTTATTTTGCTTTTAGCTGTATTCATACTTATAAAGTTAGGAATTTTCTTTTGATTTTCATTTCATTAATGTGATATTAACTTGATTTTTCCAAAATAATGATATTAATGTCTTTTTATATAGCACTTATTTCCAGCACACTGTGATGCTTCCAGTGCTCCAATGTTATTTCCCTGGTCATAACCGAGCAGCCAATATACATAGCACTTTAGCATATCAGGTACCCATTTACACCAGGGTAGAGAGTGGCACATGTTGTTTAGTGTCTTGCCAAAGGATGCTAGTACCATGCTGGGATTTGAATCCTCAACCTCTTGATTGAAAGTCAAGTGAATGAACCACTACACCATGACAACTTCACAATGTTTGTTCCAGAAATGACATTGTCCCACCGGTAGCCAACATCACCTTTAAAAGATAAAATGGAGTTCTGGTCATGCGATTACATTGTGAAAGAAAGTGTCTCAAAGTAATAGGGAAAAGGTTGATTATGTCAACATAAGAATTGATGTATGCTGTGAGGTTTTGGAATCATCAAATTGATAAGAAACTGACTCAGTTTCACTGAAAAGCACATGTATGCAAGTTGCACACAGGAATGGGTATATGGGACAGCACATGCATGTGTCATGAATGTTCGGCCGAACACGTTAAAGGTCATGTAAAGTTTTGGTAAGCCCTCAAAAACTGTTCGTCAGATTTTTTCAATTTGTGTTGATAAATAGCAAGATACTAGCAATACTAAGACACTGTGAAGATTTCGCCTCCTAAAATTTAATATTAAACAAATAAGAGGCAAAAACTAATTTATGTGCCGGGACAGGCACGTAAAATCCCAACAAAGGACGCATGTGCTATACACTGTACACACACGTGTAAAACCAATGATGAGTAGCTACACACAGTGCACACACGCTGTCTCTATGCGAAGCCGCAAGATTACTGTGCGGGGAGCCGTCGGGGTGGAAGGGTCCTAGCATAATGGCGGTGATCAAGCATTCCTTACAGATATTTACACTGAAATTCACCAGAAATCATAGATGGAATACCGAATGATCTCTCACAGACATCTTTTGATACAAGGAGAACAACATGAGACTATATTTAACATGTTTCTTTCCAATTTTCTTTTTGCTACCAATACTGTACATGAGCTTTAACCGTTTTCATCATATTTCGACTATGAGGGTATTTGAAGAGCTATCCTTTTCAGGGGACATTTGTACTATGATGTTCTTCCAAACTGACATAACAGGAATGAGAAAGTTCACAATTTTTTTTCACCTTTCCCAGAACTCAATCTCCTCTTTAATAGAAAACAGACAAATGTGACCGCCCAGCTCAAAACCCACAAAAAGTCGGCAAAAAGGAATTTTGAGTTTTCTATACAGTTTGAAAGAGCAGATATTAAGCTTTAAAATGAGATATAGCTTGTCAAAATTGATAAACTATAACCCATATAACGATTCGATTCAATGTAGAAGAATTTGAGGAAGAGATTCACAGAATAAGGAGAAAACAGGGTTTGAAGTTGGAGGTTCACTCAAGCATGAGGTGCGCAAGATCCGCTGAAAACCTAAATCAAAAGTTCATAGCAACCGATATGAAGGGGTTGTTGGATTTTATTGATTTTTAGCACAGAAGACAATGACACTCTATCCTTTCATCATGTAAATTTACATTTACCTACCTAGCTCAGTTCAGGAGTTATAAAAGGCTAAACTTGGCATTGTGTGAAGCGAAGAAAGGGACTCTATCAAGGGGAAACTTGACAGTGGGGGAAGGGAATAAAATCAATAAAGGGACTCTACTTCTATTGTATGGAGGTGTGTGTCATCATCCTTTCCATTGATCAACTTCACCAAGAACCCTCAGGATTAACTGCTTTTTTTTTCATCTTTAACAGGATGCCAATGGGCGCCATTATAATTTTCCTGAATGTTTTCAAGAAAGTATTGTGACTGGAGATTCAGGGATTAGGGGATGAAGCCAAGACTGGAGTTGAAATAAGGACCAGTGCTTCACAAAGCCCACAGTTTTGTTTCAAAATTACAAAAAGTATAATTTTTAAGCATGAAAATTTTACAAAGGACTTTAAAGATTGTTTTTATATTTTTTTTTCTTCTTGAACTATGTTTACTTTGTGTACAGAATTCTAGAATTCAGCAAAATCCGGATCCTAAATAGTGGCATCTGTATTAGGATTAGAAAAGAGTTCATGATTCTCTTTTCCTGTTATGATTCTCTTTCCTGATACATCATTTGTTTACACAAATGCTACTCTTTCATCTCACTCATTTCATCTATCCCTCTTCATTACTATCTTTATTAATTTCAACTCATTTCACACACAAAACTCTCCAACTTCATCTTTAAAAAGTTCATCAAATAATTTCACACATAAAACTCTCCCACTTCATTACTATCTTTAAAAGGTTCAACTAATGTCACACATTTGAGGTCTCCCATTATCTTCAAAATTTTCAACTATTCTCTCACATGAAACTCCCACTTCATTGCTATCTTTTTTTTTAAAATGTCATCTCTATCTTATAAATTTCATCTCACTGCCACCTTACATTTCAATTATGAGACATTCCACCATTGTTAACTGACAATAAACTACATGCAACTCCATCTGTCTACAGTATGATCTCTGATAAAAAATTTATTAAACTACAATGATGAACTGATCAATGAAATCAATTAAAACAATTAAATGATAATCATTGCTACATTAGTAAAAAATAGTCTGTGTTCCATGATAATACATACATGTAGATGTAAATATCAAACTGAGGTAAAGTAAATAAAGTTAACTTATTAAGTATTCGATTAACTTCATGTCTGAAAGGGTCTCGATTCTCTATTATCTTATTGTTTTAAAAAACCGTCATCGAAGGACTCTGCTACAATGTGATTTGAGATGTTGCTCAGCAGGTTTGACAAAGTTCACTGCCCGAGCTACCTGTGCATCGCGATCGGTGACGCTGGCAGTGGTACGCTCTCCACGGGCACGGCTGCCGTTGTGGCCTATACAGTGGAAACTCGGCATTATGCTGTTAAAAGTCAAATTCTCCCCAAAACTAAGACGAGGATATCGATGAATATTTCTAAAGAACTATCATAAAATCAAGCATAAAATCCAGAAAAAAAACCCGAAATTCGACGGTAAACTCACTCTATGGAAGCATCGATCTGGGCGGAAACGGAAGCGGATGATTGACCCAACCTCCTGGCAACTGACCAATCACAGTTTGAGTACAGATTTCGCGGGAAATCTGGGTTACGGCTTGACCTTAGCAACGAGCCACGGCTCCGATCGCTGTTCAGCTCGAGAGAGCTCTCGGCGGTGCGAAAAAAAATGGTCTTAAAAATACGCCTATATCTCGAGTTTGGTTGAATTTCACGACTTCATATCTTGACAGTAGGTAGAAGAAGAGTTACCCTTTCAAATAAGCCAATTTTCTAAATTTTGATTTTTGAAGCCCAAACTGACTATTTTGGCGTATTACAGAGAATCTTGCCTTGCGACTTTTTGTGGGTTTTGAGCTGGGCGGTCACAAATGAAGAATGTGTAGATGGAGGAGATAAACTTTGTTACAACATAAACACATCCATCTGTCATCTGCAATGATACAAATCTACTCTCTATGCAGCATAGCCTAGCAGCATATCCGGTATATGGTGGAACTGGGTTGCATACCCCACCCCCCTCCCCAACTCTGCCAACCACTTCTCCACCCTTGTTTAAAGGCCCTAACAAAACAACAGTACAATTTATAATGGGTCTCAAACACACAAGCAGCTGGATCACCCCCTCACTTGAGTCTGTGGAGGGTTCCGCTCCCCTCGTTTTATTAATTTCTGAATATGCCACCGGTAGCCTGCATAGATCTGTGTTTATGCATCAGTATTATTATATTGCCAGCTTGGACATCCGGTATAGTAACAAGAAAGTATGTACATATTCAACGGGTAGACAGGATTTAAACCATTACGTGCCGGAAAACGAGTGCAACATCTGTGGTTTGTTTGCTTACAATTGCTAAACACATTGCAAATTTATGTAAACAGACACTGATAGGGTAATTGATCTGAGCACTGAGAACCAGGATGTTGATACATACCTTTACACAGAGTTAATGTCCCATTGTTTTCTGGAGACTCTGTTTTTTAAATTTTTTACGCACACCTAGCCAGGATAATATAAGTGTACAAATAATGTACCTAAAGAAACAACTAAGTTTCTCTAAAATCTTGCAATTATATGCATTTGACACTGCATTATTTTTTAAAGCAATTAATCAATCTAGCAGTATGTAGATGTAAGGGTGTTTATCTTATCATGTTCTATCTCACTTGATGTGAACACAGTCATGGTGTGAGATGCCATGGTGTTTGGCTATCTGTAGTAGATGTTAATGTAGCTGGAATGATCAGCGACATTGTATGAATAATAAAACGGAATCTAAATGCTACTTGTCTGGATCCTCTGGTGCTTGTGCTATCTGTAGTAGATGTGAATGTAGTTGAAATGATTGAAACAGTAGTTACAATGCTCTTTGTTTGGTTTTATGCAAACACATCTCTTCTCTGCATGCTAGCAGTGCTCTTGCTATCTGTAGTGGATTGGAATGTAGTGGGAATTCATCAGTGGTATTTTGTTAATATTTGACCATGAATGACCACTCTCTTTGTTCAGCATGAACAAAAGTGAACACATCCTTTTCTCTGCATGCTGGTGGTGGTTTGACTTTCTTTGGTGTTCATGGGAATGTAACAGGAATTGATCGCAGACCGGAAATTTGGGGGAATAGTGAATTGGAGAGAAATGGCAAGAGGAAAAGAATCCTTAAATGTCAAGTGAGTCAAATACCGGGATGGGGTTGTATGGATGCTCCTGGGCTATGGACATCAAAGCAGGGGGTGGAGAGAGAGAGAGAGAGAGGGGGGGGGGGGAGAGGGGCGGGAGTGATAGAGGGAGGGAGGTAGAGGGGGAGTTTAAGGGAGAGAAAGAGTTCAGGGGGTATTATGTGAGACAAATTCTGCGATGGGTTTGTATTGGTGCTCCTGTGCTATGGAAATAGAGATATGAAAGAGAGAGAAAGAAAGAGAAAGAAAGAAAGAGAGAGAGAGACAGCATATGGGAGAATTAAAATTTTGGGTTCCTTTTTTTCTATGACCTGTCTAGCATTATTCTTCCAAGCATTTACATTGATTGTCCTATTTCAAGAGATCATGAAGATCATAAATATGAGATGAAAATGTATGAAAAGCAGTAAGATAAGTGCAGTGGCGCAACCTCAGAAAGCCGGCAGGAAATTATCGGACTTGTGCCTCCCCAAGTATTCTAGATTCACTTTTGAAGGCTGCAAGTAGGATAATGAACTTCACTGAGAAATAGAGAGCAAAGATAGACAGGTTATAGGAGATAAGACAGACAGAGAGACAGAGACAGACAGACAGACAGAAAGTCAAACAGACAGGCAGACAGACATAAATACAGACAAACAGACAGAAAGACAGACAGAAAGTCAGACAGACAGACAGACATACAGATATACAGACAGACAGAAAGTCAGACAGGTAGACAGACATACATGCAGACAGAATGTCAGAAAGTCAGACAGATATATATATATATATATATATATATATATATATATATACAGACAAACATACAGACAGACAGAAAGTCAGACAGGTAGACAGACATACATGCAGACAGAATGTCAGAAAGTCAGACAGACAGACGGATAAATATATATATATATATATTTACATATACATATACATATACATATACAGACAAACATACAGACAAACAGACATAAAGTCAGACAGACAGACATACAGACATAAATACAAAGAGACAGAAAATCAGACGGACAGACAGACAGACAGAAATCCGGGGTAATAATATGATTGCAGGGCCCTCAGGGAGAACAGTATATAATACTGATGAGGCTACCCTGGGTAAAAACGAGACATATTCTATTATTATTATTAAAGTCACACACAAAAGGTGGTGAGAAAATGACTCTACTGTATTGCACCCTACTCTGATATGCCATAAATCAAACATTTTAGCTCTCAGCTTTGGAAGAGAAGGAAAAAAAAATAAAGCAGAAAAAACTGAGTTTGCATCCTGGTGGATTGACGGAGATGGCACGTCAGTCCCTTAAGAAGCACTTGAGAATCCTCTTGTCCTGCTATGACAAACATACTCCCTCGCTTGGCTCGAAAGCCAGGAATTAGTTCTACCGGATGACAAGCAACTTATGTTTGAATTGGAAATATGTGACAGGTAAGGGAAATCATGTAGCGAGGTAAATATGGGGATTAGCTGTGATTTGTGGAATGATAGATGGATAGGAGTAGATGGTGAGTATTTTGTGCCGATGATGTGAGATATTGTGTGCATGTGTGAATGTGTGTGCAGTCCCATATACCCATTTCTATGTGCAGTGTATGTGATTTTCAGCAGGATTGAGTCAATTTCTTATCATTTGGATGATTCCAAAGCCTCACAATATACACCCATTCTAATGCAGTACATAATCAACCTTTCCCAATTGCTTATAGGCAGTTTCTTTTATAATGTAATTGCTTTGGCAGCAATCTGCTTTATGTTTAACCCTTTGATGTAATAGTATATGAGTAAGTAACTTTCTGGCTTTTAACATGATATACTCCCTTATGATGTTGTGCAAGGTGAGAGCTAGAAAGGCATTGATATGGTAGAGTATGATGTTTGAAGATACATGTAATTACCGGAGTGGAATGGTATCAAATGGCGGTTAATTGAAAAAGTGGTAGCTTTTGATGTACCGCTCTAGAGGTTTTGTTAAAGAGTATTATGAGGAATACCGCTAATTGGGATACTTAGCGGTGTGATACTAATATATATCTTCTGATTAGAGCCAGAAGGGTGTTAACTCATCATTTAATACACAGATAATGCCTTCCTGGCTCTAAACAGAAGATATGTATGCATTTGAAATTTTATTCAAAGATATCCTTGTACAAAGTCACTTGATTGCAATCTTGATTTTTTATTTGACCGTTATTCTTCACACTAATTTATGTCACCAAAATAATGCATTGCAAGAAATAAGTTGAAAGCTATTATTAGTTTAGAAATGGTTTGCAGTTAATTCATCTTAACAGAGTATGAAGGACATCTGCTCTGACTTTTAGTGGTGTAAGGTAGGATTTTTCAAAAAAGGCTCATATTTTCCAGTTTTTCAAGCTCTTAAGTCTACTCATTTGAATTTTTGTCAGAGATATTTTTGTTTGATTTCGTAATAATTCAAATGCAAATTGATATTCATTGTATATGTATATTTATATATTAAGCTCAAAATCTAATTAGATGTCAGTAGGATGAAAGATAGTCAGGAACTGTTGCTGAGTGTGAATGCAGCTCATGATGCGAGCTGTAGCTTCTTATTTAAGGACTCAGTCATGATTATCATTGACTAAAATCATATTTTAGGTTATATATTCCATATATTCTATTGTTCTTTTTTTTTTTGGGGGGGGCAGGGTGATGTGGCACAATGGACAAATATATTTAGCTCAAAATCTAAATAGATTGCAGTAAGATTAAACTTAGTCTGGAACCCTTGCGTGGTGTGAACGCAGCTCATGACGCAAGCTATAGCTTCTTAATTAAGGGCTCAGCTGTCTCCCAAAGGGGGGACACCAATCTTGGTGTTGTCTTGGAGTGAAAAAGGTCAGAAAAATCATTGAAGCTTCTACGAGATGATGCTCACTTGCTTGCCCTGATGGCATGGAACATTTTATGTAGAGGAATGCTTGGTTGCATCTCTGAACTGACCAAATAGCGTTTGGTGTCATGTTTTATTTCTGGTTTTATACAAGGGAGAGTCTTGGCTGCTTGCTTATCCTTAGGTACAAAAAGAAACAAATAGAAAGGATTGATTTTGGGGAGTGGTGAGAAGTATAAACAGATAGAGAGAGAGAAAAAGAAATGTGAAAGAGAGATAGAGAGAAAGAGAGAGTGACTGAGAAGAGAGAAAGAAAGAAAGAAAGAAAGAAAGTCAGAGACAAAGAGGGATAAGAGAGAGTGGAGAGAGGAGAGAGATGTAGAGGGGTATATAAACAGTGACCATGACAGACTGACAGACCAAGAAAGAAGAATAAAAAACATGCAGAAAAAAGAAAGACAAGTAAAGAGAGGGCAGTAGAGAGTTGGAGAGAGATAGAGATCTGGGGTGGTATTCTGAAAACGATGTTATCTTTTATGTTATTATCATAACAAATCAAAATTAGGACAAGTCATTGGTTAATGATTGCGCAAAGATGGCTGTGCTCGCGTAAAGTTAACTGAGACATCTACGCAAGCACCAGTGATTAGTGTTTAAAGCGTGCAATTTCAGTTTGTTATGACAATTAACATAGTTTTCCTTAACATGAAAGATAACATAGTTTTCAGAATACAGCCCCAGGGGTTATAAATTGTCAAAATGTTGATACAATACTTTTAAAGGGATCAGTGTTGCACCTACATCGAGAACAAGTCAAAGACATTTTTTAATTGAAAGAGTTTTATAATAGAATATTTCAATGAGACCAAGATATATACAAAATTTTCATCTCCCTGCCTTTTGTGAATCAGAGGTGAAGACAAATCAGGCAACAACACAACTTTGCTGCCAGTGATTACAATTGAATACTCCCACAAAACACAAAAGGGACACAAAATTGAGAAAATCAGACATTTTGACTAACCGATGTCTGGCATGTAACTACAGACTGGGCAAGAAGGCTCTGCAATTGGAGACAGCCTAAATAGTCCTGAATCTTATCATTTTGTGGGACTATACTCATAATTATCTTTCCTAGGATATTGGCGCTATCCTAGAAACCATCATCATCTTCATTTCGCGAGACGCCACAAGAAATATTAAAAGATGATAGAATTACATTGGAAAAAGGGGCAGAGAAGTAATTTGCAAAGAAAACAAGACGTGACTGTGTTCACACTGGCCTGGCTGAACTTATAATATATAGAGGACAGAAGGTCATATGGTACATGGATTTATTCTGGCTAGTTATGAGAATGTTGTTTTTCCATGTGACGAACATTTGTGGGTGTGATTATGGATCTCCTGGAATTTGAAATGCCATGCCCTCTGCTGACTTATGAAGGAGTTACCAATAACAATATGAAACGTATGATAGTGTTGGCAGAATAAAACAAATAATCCTGTTCTCCTAGGCTGTGACTTTAAACAGAACAGTCAATAAACTTCTATTTCACATTTCCCCTGAATTTTCCCTCATTTTTCTCAGACCATTGGCAATATATTTCATTTTCCAGTATCTCTTTCTATATTATTTGAATAAGAAAACTTAGAAGTTCTTCACCTTAATTTTATATTATTGTCTATCTTCCCATCATCCTCTATTTTTCTGTCACATGTGCACAGTAGGATGACTTTCCAGTTGCATCATGGGAATAAAAAACTTAGAAGTTCTTTAACTTAATTTCATACCTCTGTCACTACCCTTCCCATCATCCATCATTTCTAAATCACATGCACACAGTGGGATAATTATACCCTTTCCACATGCATTGTGGGAATTAAAAAACTTACAAGTTATTTACCCTAATTTCATATCATTGTCACACTCTTCCCATCATCCTTCATTTCTGCACCCAGTGGAATGCCTATGCCCTTATTCTGTGCGTCATGGGAATAGAAGACTTATTAGAGCAAGATGAAAGATTTATTAGGGGAAATAGGAATAGATCAAGATGCAATAAAGAGCAGTCTCTCTAATGAAATAAGCAATGATGATATCCATGGCATTTGGAACTTTGGACAGGTTTATGGTAAAGATGAAATTCAAAGGCAATATTGAGAAAAATACTGACACATTTTTTATCAATTCATGTGATTTTATCAAATGAATATAAAAAAGGCATCCTCATTATCTATCCAATATTTATTTACTGTTGTAAATTATATGGTGTACAGTTTCAAAATTTTCAGACTTTTTTTAATATTTGAGTCCTCACCAAATTATATCATCTGTCATTTTATGTGATACCTCCAAAACGTTTAAATGTCAACCTTCCTCTGAATTATTTCATCTATCTGTTTGTGGGATTTCAATAAAAATAGTTTTTGACAACTCATTCCAAATTGCTTGATGGACAGTAAAGTGTGAAGATAATATATTTGTTTACTTGGAATTGTACATTGATATTGATTCATTCATTTGTTTGATAGTTGAGCACCAATTTTGATTTCTTGATATCTAAAAAACAGAAAGAAAGAGAGAAAGAGCAACTTAAGGATTGGTCGCAACCGGTCATGCACCTCCGTGCGTGTGGTCTGCGACGGATTTCGCAAAAAATCCTTCCATCGCACGCACGGGTGTGCACATTTTTTCCAAGCACGTAGGAGCATGCAGGATACGCAAGGAGGCTGTTGGACATGTCCAACAATCTCTGCTTGTGGCTACGTGTTCTGATGAACGCACGTGACACGTGCAGCCATAGCACTTCCTGCACAGGCTTCTTGCTAAGGTCCCACAAAGCCCATGGCTCCATACAGAGCTGTGACATATCGCTTGTCAGTTGCACAGTACCTGTATGGGGCTGTAGGTTCACCTCAAGAGTTCTTGCAGGTAAGAGATGGTATGTTAATGAGGGAGCAAGACGCCCAAGAGAAGATGCAGAGAGATGCATGACCGTTTGTGACCATGACAAATGAATGACCTACGAATCGCAGGACACGCACATGCCAAACATGCAAGATCAGTTGTGACCATAGCATAGAAAGAAAGCAAAGAATGAAACAAACCAACAAACAAAGAAAAAAGAGACCATTACAGTTGAATGCCTGCTGGTTCAAGTTGGCAAGTACAATTGAATTTGCTTGCCAAGGGGGCATGTTTTAGTTTCTCCAGGGCAATTCTTTGAAAGCCCTGTTGTATGAAGTTTTTATGATCTATCTGTGTCTTAGGTTGTCAAACTAGGATTACAAGAACTATAAAAATGGGTCCTATAAACTTCTCTGCCATATATTTTGTATGCATGTTTCTGTCTTAGAATTGTATAGATATTTCTTAATCACATTTGAGTGCATGTGTCTTCATTATAGTTCCATGTATATGTTTACCATATGTACGTATATTTCTACCAAATATTTTATTGTGGATTACCATTGTGTACAGAAGTAACTCATCGATTATTCATACTTTGGCTTGAAAGGGTTGAATTATGTATGCATTAAAAGGGATTTATCAGTGGAAGAAGGGAGAGTTCTAGTATCGAAATAGAAACCCAGAGATTTAACAATTTATATTTTCTTGTTTTACTTCTATTTGACTTGGATTGAAATTCACATTGAAAAACAGAAGTAATCTCCAAGAGCATTAAACAAGGGATTGGTGTCAGAAGACAATGTATATTAAGCTAGCTGAGTGAAATGTAGTGGCACGAAAAGATGCATCAGGAATGCAAAATCCACAAATTGTGGAAAATCATAATTTTATGGCAGAGAGGTAGAACCATATCTTTAAGACATGGAGCTGATAAAATACCTCTATGACCTCATTAGGCTAAAAATTATGAAAAGTGTGAGTCCGGTATGTGAAATGACAAATATCAAAGGGAATTGGTAACTTTGTGGAGGCTTGATTTGATAAATTGTTGAATTTTGATATCTGTCTTGTATAATGATGTTCGGAAGGATAAATAAATGGCCAGGCATAGAAAGGTTTTAAAATATACAATGTTATTATTAAGATATCTATGATTGAATACTGCCATTTATGAAACCGTACGGGGGTACACTTTAGTCTAACACTGCAGTCTATGGGGGGAAATGAGTCTGACATTTCCAGTCACTTATATATTTTTACTTTTGTGAAGCACATGATTTTGAAGTGCATGTTTTTTCCTGGGCTTCAATTTTACACTATATTACATACACTGATAGCATGTAAGGCCAGGCAGCTCAGATTTTATCAAGCCTCTACAAAGTTACCAATTCACTTTAATGTAATGATATCACTTACGGTAATATCTTTTGCGTTCCGGACTTGTCTTCCGGCAACTACATTTTGCTAAGCTTACCTAAGCTGCCATGCTCATCATTAGGAATCAGAGGAATAGTTTGGAATCCACATAGTTACATACTTTAATGAATGGCTGGAATAGATTATATCATATATAATTTTCATTGTATATCACTTTCATGTAACTCTGTTGAAGTGAGGGAACAGATATTTGTAACTAAATTTTACTCTAAGAATCTATGGGGAGCTTGTGGTTATTATGAAAAAGTGAAGAATTTTTCATAAGGTTACATGCACAGACATAGCTTAAAAGGGGGTTACCCTAAGACTTAATTTGGATCATTAGACGACATGAAATCACTCCCAAACTATATGAGACATTCAAACTATCAACATTTAATGAGCACAAAACAAGATATCTTATTTTAAGGCCTGAATGGAAGTTGTGCACCAAATTTCATGTGAGTGTGTCATCTAGTCTACTTGCTTGTTGCTTTTACTTTTTCTGAAAGTGCAATTTTGTTATTCAAGCTTGCACTATCTCTTTACAGAAGTAAAGATTTTAAGACGATACTGGAAATATAGGATGTCAGCATTGAACAAAAGATTTTTTTTTTTATAGTTGATTGTTATTTGTAAAATCATACCAGGGGTGTACTGATTCACATCCCATTAAAGCGTCTACAGTCTTCAGCATATTGTATACAGACAGAATTTGATGCTTGCCTGAGGCTTATCTGACCTACATCGACTGGAAAATAGAAATTCCCCTGGGGAAATAAAGCGCTAATGACTGGACACATTTGTGAAAAGTATTATACCTACAAAAGTGATTAGATTCGGTGGCTGTGTTACCTGAGAAGTCTCAACATTTGAGAACCTGCCAAGGTATTGCAGTCTTTGCAACCTTTGCATCCTTTGCTGAAAGTTCTCATTGGTGTTCACCTCTCCATGGATCTAAATATGGCCGGCCTGAAACCTTATCTTTATCCACCACAGCCGTAACGAGCATTCGTGCTGGAGCGGAAATGCGAGTCGCTTGCCACATTTTTTACCAGAAAGCAGCAAAAACAGGATTTAGAAATGGATTTTCAGATATTATTTTCCTCCTGCATGGTTTGTTTGTCTATCCTTCCTGCAGGCTCTCGTCTCCTGTCCTCTCTCACCCCCCCCCCCCTCCCATGGATGAGAGTCCTTTTGAGCAATTTTTCATTGCGTATTCAAATTCGTGGCTGCTGTTTTCCCCAGAGAGCATAATCTTAATCACATGCTGAGAGGTTTCATATTTCTTGCGTCAGAATTTGAGATGCGTATTGATCATCATCTTGGGTTCTCCTGGGTCAAACTGGGCTTCAAAACATCCTGGAGCTAAGATGGCAGATGGCAATATTATTGTAATGATTTGAAGATTAGGTGCTCTTCCAAGGTTTTCATGATGAGTCATGTTAGCACCATGCATTCTCCATTTTTGAACATCAAATGCAGATTATCTTTGTTGTTGTTTTATCAATTCTTATGATATTTGGCATAGGACATAGTAAAAGAAGTATAAAGGCTTCTGTTTGACTGATGTATTTTGCTCACCAGCTTACTAGTGTGAAGAATAAACAAATCATATACTCAGAGCCAGCGGGGCGTTAACTCAATTTGAAGTGCGTTAAAGCCCTTCTGACTTGAAGCAGATAAAATAAAGGCTTATTTGCATGTTGACATTTTCACATCAAAAGTAGATAGCACTAATGAAGTCTTTCAAATCTCTGTTATGGTGTTACTATGCAACTGTATGTCTTTCTGTCATTCTCTTGGTTTCTCTCTCTCTCTCTTGCTCTCTCTCTTTCTCTCTCCCACACTTTTCTCTCTGTCTGTCTCTCCTCCCCTGCATAGTTTTGTCTCTAATGCCCTTCTTCCTTTGTTAACTCACCTTTTTTCTCATTTTCTCAATTTTTTTTCTCTCTCTCTCTTGTTTTCTTGCTCTCTCTCTCTCTCTCTCTCCCCTATCTGCCTATTTTTTTTGCTAAGTTGTATGTTAGTAGTCAACTTACCCCGTAAAGGTGGCTGTGCAGTAGGATTTTTGTTAATGGAAGCAATTTTCTGGTTTGATGACCATGTTTGAACCTGTATGGGTCCCTGTGATAACTGCGTTCTCACTCTGTTAGATAACGTGTTTAGACAGATTTTAAATTTGTATTTTCTAGCAAATTATAGTGTTTGCTTCCAATTGCAAAGTATTTGTCAATTATGTAACAGTACCTATCTTCAGCTTACTATTAGATATTGTATGGTTAAAGCCTTGTATCAAAGTTTATTGACTCAACTTTTACTTTTACTGTTTACACACTATCTAATGCCCTATCATACATGTGCATAAGCAGTAGAGGTCAATTACTTTTATATTATTTGTCAAACATATCTTACTCACTCTTCTTATAATTTACAAATTTACATAGAGAATGTGTGAACTATGCTCACTGCATGGAATGGAACAGTGTGTGAAAAATGGATAATAGACTAGAAATAGTGAATCAGTATATAGTCTTCGACATGCCAAATATGACATTGTGCTCATCCTTTTTTTTTTTTTTTTTTTTTTTGCATAACGTGAATCGTACATATTATTGCGTGTGAACGTCTCAATAACATTGTCCATGTTAATCTAGCTCTTGTTAAATCCAGTCAGGTTTAGATGAGTTTTAATTATCAATGAGATCATACTCAAAATTATATTTCATTACATAATGTGAATCGTACATATTATTGTGTGTGAACATCTCAGTAATATTGTCTATGTTGATCTAGCTCTCGTTAAATCCAGTCAGGTTTAGAGGAGTTTGAATTATGAATGAGATCGTAGTCAAACTTATATTTCAGTACATTATGTGAATCGTACATATAATTGTATGTGAACATCTCAATAACATTGTCCATGTTGATCTAGCTCTCGTTAAATCCAGTCAGGTTTAGAGGAGTTTGAATTATGAATGAGATCGTAGTGGGGTGCCCTTTACCCCCTTCATTCAAGCCCAGCAATTAAGTGCGCTACTCTTGTATTTTCTTGTTCAGTGGCCACCATCATTACCCCTCTCTCTATCTCTCTCTCTCTCTCTCTTGCTCTCTGTCTGTCTTTCTGTCTTTCTGTCTATCTGTCTGTGTCTCTCTCACTCTGCCTGTTTCTATCTGTCTTTCTCTGTCTCCCTGTTTCTGTTCCTCTGTTCACTTGTCTCTCTTTATACTTGTCATATTGTTTCTGTCAGTCTATTGTCTCTTATTTGTATGTTTCTCCATGTGTCTCTGCTTGTATATATGTGTGTGTTTCTCTCTCTCTCTCTCTCTCTGTCTCCCCAATGCCTTTTTTGTCTGTATCTTTCCTTATTTACCCCCCTCTCTATCTTTTCTCTCCCTCTCTCCCTCCCTCTCTCCCTTTCTCCCTCCCTCTCTCCCTTTCTCCCTCCCTCTCTCCCTTTCTCTCTCTCTTTCTCGCCATCTGTAGCTCTCACATGCACTCTATAACCTCATCGAGTCAAACTGCTGCTGTATTTTGCATCTAAATGAATGGCAAAAAGCAAGATAGACTAGACTCACTCTTTGCATTTCTTTGCATGTCTTCTCTCTAGCAGTAGTAAGTCTGTCTTTCCTTGTTTGGGGTTGAAAGACCCCTAGATTCATGAAAGTCAATCTCTACAGGTTAGAGGTAGTGTTGAGAACCAGAAGGGAGTTAACTCATATATGTTTAAACACCAAGTCAATGCCCTTCTTACTCCAAACAGTTACAGTTTCCCCAGTTTTTTTTACCTCGTCAAACAGCATACGGATAACATGTCTGTTCTAAAACTTTGACTTGTAAAAGAAACTAGTTGCAAAGTGCGAACTTTTTTTCCCCCAATTCTCTCCATTACACCTTGCAGCGTCTGTGCCATTTTGCATGAGATATTGTTCTACGAGGGGGGGATTTTTTGCCATGCCTTATGCATGTCGCCTGCAGCCCAATGTCAACAACACTGAAATCTACAATTCAAGCATGCACTCCATAAAAGCACCCAGATACTTCAGTGTACTTTTCATGTTTTAATCCTAAGAATGCATGCATGTACAATGGCAAATTTCACTGGAGAATTTCACCTCCAGCATATTGTGACATTTACAAAGTTCAGAGAAAGAGAGGATTTTGGTATTGCCTGGGTCAAAGTAAATACACAAAATGAAGGAAAAGGACATGATCTTTAAGAAATATTTTCATGTTGAATCATGACAATACTTCCATGCATATGATTAAATATCAGGCAAGAACATATTGTATGTTTGGAGTCAAAAGAGTGTTAACTCTGTACATTTGCTATTTTGAGGAAAAAATTCTCAAGTGTTTGTTTTTAGGGTCATCTTGCTACATACAAGTAATGTTTTTGCTTCTTGACATATTAAATACATTACATTTAAAGCAGAAAGTAAGAGTTGAAGCATCAAAATGATTGTAGTTCAAGTACATTAGCTATTTCTCTATAGAATTAACAAGTGCTGCTGCTGCTGCTGCTATTGAATGCATGACTGTTCAATTTGGGTTCTTGTTTTTCTAACTTTCACCCTTCTATCCCATTGAGAAATGAATGAAAGTGCTTTCATGTTCATGTACAATTCATAGAGACATACTCCCACTTATACATTTATGCATGTTTATCTATTTTATGGCAGTGATGCAGTCACACGTAGGATCAAGAGAGAGAAAGAGAGAGGTGAATGTATAATGTGATAAGACAGAGGGATATTTGGAGCAAAAATAGAGTGAGGGGAGAGTCAGGAAATGAAAGAAGAGACAGGGCAGAGGGAGAGAGAGAGAGAGAGAGGGAGAGAGAGAGAGGGAGGGAGAGAGATAGAGAGATAGGTGAAATATAAAGATAAGGTCACTAAGGTGATATAAAGATGGAGAGATAGAGAGGGAATAAGATGAGAGAGAGAGAGAGAGAGCAAGAGAGATAGAGGGGGGGGGGTGAATGTATAATGTGATAAGACAGGGATATTTGGAGCAAAAATAGAGTAAGAGGAGAGTCAGAAAGGAAATGAAAGAATAGACAGGGGCAGAGAGAGAGAGAGAGAGAGAGATCTGTGAAATAAAAAGATAAATTAAGGTCACTAAGGTGATATAAAGATGGAGAGAAAGAGAGAGAATGAGATTTGAGAGAGAGAGAGAGAGAGAGAGAGAGCAAGAGAGAGAGAGAGAGAGAGAGAGGGGGGGGGGAATAGAGGAAAGAGAGCAGATAAAGAGAGGGGTAACTGAATTAAGAGAAAAAAGCATTTGATCGAGTAATGGACCAATTGATCAACCCGTCGAGAGAGAGAGATAAGGAGATGATCAGAAAGACATAATGTCTCAGGAAATATCTAGAAATAGGGAGAGAAATAGCAAAAAGATAGAAATGGATATACACTAGAGACCGGGAAAAAGACAGACAGACAAGTATCTAGACAGACAGAAAGATGAGATCGGGGGATACTTGTGTCTTCAATTACTTCATATGTCTTGAATCCATGTCATTTTAGATAATTGTTGTACATTTCATAGTACATATCAGGGGAACCAGAACACATTTTGATAAGAGAATATGTGTCAAATGCAATACATTTTACTAATCCCATTTTCACTCTCTAGGGAAAATGGACATTTTTCAGTGGCAAAAAGTGACAATTTCTTGAGGAGAATTAATCCTAGTGTATTTTTGAAGAATTGATACAAGATTTTGTTTATTTTCTCTGTTTTCCCATACTGGGTATATGCGTTTTCTCTCCTTTTTTTTTGGGGGGGGGGGGGGGGGGGGGAGGGGGGTCAATGTGCTTTAAATAGGTAATTTTAGAATTGTATTTAAGATATGGGTAATTCCAGCGTGACAGACGGGACATCCAACCCTCACATTTTTATGTTTTTACTTGATATTTCATATTTCATTTAAAAGTGATGCTTATTTTGATGTATAGATGTGATCTATAGGGTTTGCTCAACAAAATGGGGGGAAACTTTTTTTTCAAGCCTCGCCCACAAATTGTGGGTGGGGCTTCAAGTTCAGCGTGACAGACGGGACATGAATTTACCAAGCCATTTCTGCTTCGATACTTTTCGACTAAGCTCTCCTCACTGGAAAATCTTGAAACAAAATATGTGTATTCATGTTATCACTTGTTGGTACCTTTTTGAAACCTGGTAGTATACATTTGAAATTTCATCTTACTTTTGGAGGAAAATGCCAAAAAGTGAGCGTGACAGACGGGACAATAAAAACGTGACAGACGGGACACATTGAGATTGTACACAAAATAGAATTTTTAAAGACAATCAAATTTCCAGCATTAAATACCTTATTCTCATGTTCTAAAGGGTTTAAAGGATCATCTTTAATATCATGAAACATAATAGCAAAAGGATTTTAATTTTCATCTATCGGAAAATTTTCATGTAGTCCCATCCATACATATTTTTGCTGTAGATGCCAAACGTGACAGACGGGACATTACTTTATGAATCATAATTATCTTCATAAAATTAAAATTCCGCCAAGTTAGCAGTAGAAATGAATTTCCCCCTACTAAAGAGCAAGACTGCAAAATTTTATTCAAAAACAATGGTCTAATTTATTGTAAATGCAAAAAATACCTTAAAAAACGTGACAGACGGGACAAAAATCCATTTGACCTTTGACCTCCATTAAATCAGAAGAATATTAATATTTTTAAAATTTTTGTATATAGACATAAAATTCCCCTTAGTCCTAACTGGATTTGGTTGTCTTTATTATTATAACAGATGAAATTTCTAAAAATGACTCAATATGCAATTAACCATATTTTAGCATAAAAATGTGTAATTTCATTTTTGGGTTAAAAAAATGGCCATTTTGGGTCAAAATATTCAAAAACTTAAAAAACTGAATATTGTTCCATAAAGTTCAAATCATGCATATTCAAGTGACATAGAAGGAAAATGTTCAAAATAAACTTTGTTTTTTCACCAAAAGTGGACATTTTCATGGAATTACCCATATGTTATCTCTGTAAGTAGACTTTGCATAAGTCTTTTGATTTTGAAAAAAAATTAAAAATTGTAAAATGATCAATGCAATACTTTTTCAAATTTACGGATAGTGTATTTAAGATCATACAGAAAATTTAAAATATGAATTTCTCTCTGTACTGGCTAGACGTTTTATATTCAAGGTAAAATTACTTTAAAAAAAAAACACTAGTTGACTGTTCTATGATATAAAATCAATATTTAAATAAGTGGAAAGTATAGATTTTAGAATGATAATCTTGGAAAGGTTATTTTGTAAAACATATTATCTTTTTAGTTTCTAGGAATGTCAGGTGATATATAAAGCTATATATACACAAGGCTTATTTTGTAAGGATCTGATTTTGATGTGAACTTGTTTTGACCGTCTGTTGTTGTTTAAGAGTGGTTTAGAAGAATGGAGAGAAAACATTTGCATTAGGCATAGCAAATAAAGAAAGCATTATAGAAAAAGAAGGGAGGGGGAGAAGAAGAAACACAAAAGACAGAGTGAGAATAATAATTTTGGAGATGGAGGGGTGGAGAGAGATATAGAGAGATGGAAGGAGGGATGTCAGAGAATGAGAGGCAAGGAGAAGGTGAGAAAAACAAGAAGAACAATCTAGAGAGTTTAGAAGGGGTTGGAGAGAGATGAAGAAAGATGGAGAAATGAGAAAGGAGAGAGGGAGAGAAGAAGGCATGGAGGTAGGAAGGGGGACAGAGGGAGAGAGGGAGGAAGATATTGCAAAAGGAAAAATGAAAGGTGCAAAGGGGAGTAGAGTGAGAAAGGAAAGAAAGATATATTTAAAGAGAGAAGAATAGGGAGTCATAGAAGAGGAGAATGAAAATATACTTTGGTCTGCAATTTCAGTCGCTTCTTAAAATCTGACATTTTGAAAGACTTGTTTGCTCTGCAAGCAGTTATTAAGGTATGTACCGTAACTCTGGTTTACAAGCTATCGCATGACAGCCAACGTTTCATTCAACTTCAGACTCGCTGATTTCGATCCCCAAGAAAGTCACGTTCCTACCTTTTGTCATTCCTTTGCGGTATCATTTTGTCTCCCGTGCTTGTCCTTCTGACGGATGTTCCTAGAAGAGTTCGGTAATAATCTCTTTTGTAATGTTCATTATTCTGCTGAAGCCTGAGACAAAGAAGGGCAAACTGATGCGGGGATAAGAGTTTGTTGTTTTCGGAGGTTAATAATAATATTCCCTCATACAAATGTTATCATTGAGGACTGCATGGATGCTTACAGATAGAATAAGGTTAGAGAATGAGCATTTGCAGAAATTATTGGATTGGAAACCTCTCTTAATTGGAATTTTGTTCCATGAATAATTATATTTCGAAATGCTTGCATGGTCCCTTGACCTTTTGAAGAAGATAAATTGAATTACGTAAAAATTCATGATAAAATGGTTATTCAACTGTTATAAAGGTAGCAGTGAATTATTGAAATAAAAGACATTGCTAGTTGGAACATTTGAACATGGAATTTGGATTGTAATAGATTTTGCCAACATGCCAATTTCTCCCTGCCCAAATTTTAATGAGTAATATAGATATGGAAAGATTCTCTGTTTTCAAAATGATTTGATTTCTATATCCTTTGTGGTTGAATGATTCAGGACATTGGCATTGACTTCTTTTTAATAAATTCAAATGTAAAAGTTAATTAAACCTTTTCTTTCTATTCTATGAAACAATGCAAAGGAAATGTTTTTAAATTCAATCCTACATTTTAACTAAGTAAAATTTTGTGAAAGCAGAATTAAAAAAAAAAAATATATATAATGTAATTCTGCCACCAATCTTGTCTTGATATCAAAGCCTTTCAAGTGAAAGAGCTTTAATTTGTTTTCATATGCTCAGCGTGTGTGTGCATCTAGTAGATCAAGCTGCAATTCCATTTTTAAAGGGCAATCCAACCTTTGTAATAATTTGATTTGTGTAAAAGCAGAAAAACCAGAGAAGAAGATTGGTAAAAATCTGAACAAAATCGGACAAGCATTAAGATAGTTATGATTTTTAAAAAGTTGTAATCACCATTCATATGGGGATTTCAAATTGGTCGTATCGGTACGGTCACTGTGATGTCAGCTTTCCCATTCGCTCCAACACACAAAGTGACTAAAATGTCAATTTTTCCAAATGTATAACTCAGTAGGATCTTTTTCTTTTGGAGGACCTATAACAATATATACATTATATTTTGAGTACTGCACCAAGGGAAAAGGCACTCAGGAAGAATTTAATTACATTTTAGTGTATGAAAAATGGGACGGTTTTGACTGTGTATACATTACAATCTATTCACCAAATTGCCACTTTGAAATTTGCATAGATGTAGTGATCTCATTTTTGAAACATTCATAACTTTCTTATTCTTTGTCCGATTTCTTTTCAAATTTTCACCATCCTGTTTCTTTTATTTTTCTCCTTTCACACAAATTAGCTTTTTACAAAGGTTGGATTGCCCGTTAAGCATTTGATAGAGACTAGTCAGTATTTTACCCATTTTATCATACGTCTGTCCATATAGCTAGTGTCTGCATTGACAATGCTCACTTCTTCAGCATAATGACAAGACTAGTCCTTCACCCATGTGCTACACAAATCACACGTTATCCCCTACCCTCATTCACTCACCAAACTGCCGTACAATCCCTATCGCTCCCTTGCTCGTCTCTCGCCTTCCTATGTTACTATACACACATACACACTCATGCAGTGTCTTCTCCGGCTCATGACCATGCACGGAGCTCCATCGGTCATCCGCTAACAGCCGTCGCTTGTGTCAGCGAGAGCCGGCGTGCGTGATCCCTCCCGTCATTCCACCCCCCACAGAGAGATAGCCGTCGCTTGCGTTAAGGAAACATCACTGCAGCCGTGATTCATATGACCACCGGGTGGAAATTATTAAGGGTCCCCTCTGCAATTTGTCCAGCCTGCCGTTACCCCTTCCTTAGACAAGGGGGGAAGCACCTCGTCATATTCCATTAAAGCTAATCTTTCGTTACTGTGCCACAGCCGGCGGATCCTTGCTGATTGCTCTCGAGATATTATTACATGCATCGTCGCATGTTTGCATCAACATCTTCAAACTTTGGATAGGGTATCTCCGCGATAGATTCCCCCACTTGCGGGATTTATCTGGTACGGCTTGGGAGTGCACGGATGCCATGTAACTTGGCCTCGGTCATATATTCTCATACAGGTGATTTAGTATGTTTTTGATCATGGATATAAAGCCTTCATTTGGGAATTTATCATGTGGTACATCTCAAGATTTCTTTCAGAAGTGATAATATCTTAAACCTGTGAGTGGATTTTAATATTGTCTTGGATATTCTACTGCCATTGTATGTCTGTTTAACATATAAAAAATTGGGAATCAATATTCCATGAGATATTGTTGACATGTTTATGTGAATATATTGAATCTGAAAGTGAATATGATTCTTGTCAACATATTCCTGTCTTCTGTCTGAAAAGTGAGATTAATGTTGCATTATCGATTCTTGGCATTATAGTATTTGAAAAGTTCAGAACAAAACAGTGGTGATAGATATTTTAATGGATATTGTTCATCTTATATCCCTGTTGTATGCTTGAAGAGAGGAGATTGATATTACATTTGCTTTCAATGAAATTCATTTCTAAATGTAGAAGTGGAAATGGATATTGTTGATGTTAGCGACAGCATATGCCTGTGTTATGTCTGGAAAGCAGAAATTAATATTGCATTGGAAATAATTTGTTGACGTCATCCTGTTGTGTATGAATCTGAAAGTGGTGTTAGCGATTCACATTCATAACCGGCTATTGTTAATCTTGAAGTAGAGTTTGTTTTGAATCCAGATTATAGATTGATAATGAATTAGCTGTTCACTTGAGCCACCAGCTATTTTTAGTCTGAAAGCAGAGCTTGTTTGGAATTCAAATTAGAGGTTAATATTGTATTGGTTATTCACATTGGCATAACTAGCTATTTTTAGTCTGAAATTGGAGCTTGTTTTGAATAGGAAAGTTGAGACTGATATAGTTAGAGGTTGATAGCTATTGTTCATATCACCGTATGGGTGAATCTGAAAGTAGAGAATTTTAGTTTGCATCAACTTGCAGAGCTTTTGTTGTGCGACATCAAAATTCATCCTTTCTGGGCTTATAGCAGCTGCCAACTCTGTGCACTGTTGAACATTGAAGAGGATAGGTAGCGAAGAGTTAAGTCTGCTTTACCTCCATGCCATTGACTCAACAGCAAAGTGTACTAGATCAAACGACCTTGCTATCTCTCTCGTCTCATGCCACTGCTCCTGTGATATAACAGGCATCCTTTCTGCATTCTCTTGTCTCATGCCATTGCTCCTATGATATAACAGGCATCCTTTCTGCATTGCTCATTCATTAAGCAAGAGCAAGGATTATCAACGTCATTTGTGGGTGGAAAAATGCTTGCTAGTATCGTTGTACCTCCATTCAATACAAGTATGTAGGAGTGTGAAGTGGGTTTTTTTCTTATTTTCCAGTATGATGTTAACGTATGACTGGACACTTTTAAGATAGTATGGTGGCATTGGAATCTCAAATGATATTGACTCCTTTTGGTTGATGACCAACCTGTTATCATGTTATCATTTTAGGTGTGTGGATGTTGCAAGTATGCATGCTCCAGATTTTGTGCATACTGTATACCTACTTACCTATCTACACACATGTATGCCTGCAACCAAGATATAAACATGCTGTGAACCGTCAACCTCGTTGAATACCTCGTTGAATAGCACCGTGTGCACCCATGAATTGTATGCCAAAACGTTGCTTTAAGATGAATCTGTTTTCTCCAGGAGACATGAATCTTAGCCCTCTCTTACAAAAATGGGAACTAAATGGATTAGGCAACTGTTGAATTCATTAGCTAATGGATATAGCTATATGTTGCGTGGGTGAAAGTGTTTAAATCAGTTAACTTTTAAATTAAATTTAGGAGCAAGAGTTTCTCCTGTCTTAGCTATGGTTGAAGGAAGGAGGGCAAGTATAGGTGAGAAAGAAAGAGAAAGAGAAAGCGAGGGGGTGAGAGAGAGAGAGAGAAGGGGGGAGAGAGAGAGAGAGAGAGAGAGAAAGGGGAGAGAGAGAGAGAGAGAGAGAGAGAGCATAAATATACAATGTTTATACTCCTCTCCTATATATGACCAGTTTTTTATGGTAAACAAGTAGAAAATATAATTTACTGTTAATAATTTCAATTCTCTCTCCATAAAAATTATAAGGATTGAAAAATTGTCAGCTTGTCTCCTCCTTAGCTCAAGATATATCATGGGAAAATGTATTTGACACAACATATGTTGAGTTCTCAAGAAGACAAGCAGCATCTTCAGAGATAATAGAGAAAATATGAAATTTTGTGTACAAAACATATTGAGAGTTGTACTGCTAAACCTGGCATTTTGAAGCAACATTGCCACTTTGAGGATTGCCATAGAAAGTAAATTGAGACTTTTCAAACTTTCATAACTTTTTTATTTTGTAACCGATTTTGATGGAACTTTTTAAAAATTGCTTCTCTCTATCCTCTCTTTTCATTAAAATGGACATTTCTCCAGGGTTTCATTCTCCTTTAGAATCACTTCTCTAGATATGCTGATATCTATGAGTTTATAGGTTATTTGTATAGCACTATGAATATATTACTTTTTATTCTTGTAAAGGAGCCATAATCCCCCACCAAGGGGTGTTTGTCATTTCTAGAACTTTCAAGCATATTGTTTCTTACGCTCTTCTACAAATTCATAAACATTAAAAAAAAAAATCCAGATCTGAGTCAAATATTGAATATTAATTTTAATCCAAGCATACACTGACCTTCCATCCACATCCTTCTCAGGGGCAGATCCAGGGGGGGGGGGGCCAAATCGGCTGAATTCTGGACAACTGGACCCCCCAAAATTGATAACCTTTTTTTTTGCTTGTCAGAGAATTCTGGAGGACAACTGCATGGACCCAAAAAAATCTGATAACCTTTTTTATTTATTTTTTTGCTTTTCAGAAAATTTTAAGCCCCCCCCCCCCTTTTTTTTACAAAATCCTGGCTCCGTCCCTGCTTCTTATCATACTAAAATCCTTCCATAAGGTAAAGCACAGAAAAAACAACTGGTGCTTTACCACAGAAATTGGAGGGTCTTGTGAAGAAACTATTATAACGCTTTTTCATCTTCACCTGGCTTAATTGCCTATTGGATCTAGGTGTCACCCTGGGGAAATATCCCTCTTGTCTGTGTAGGTTTTTTTGAGGAAGGGATCTAGCTTAGGTTCCAAAATGGGGCTATTGTTTGGTGGAAAGTTGGACATCCTGGGAATTGAGTCGGATCAGGTGATGTTTCTCTTAACTTCAGCTGTTTAAATGTCGGAGGTGATCCATGTTTAGGGTAGGTTGTCAAGAGAGAGAGGGGTGGAAAGATGGATTTGTGACGAGAAGAAAGAGAAGACAGGGATGGAGATAGACTGACAGAGAGAGAAAGAGATCAAGGGGGAGAGAGAGAGAGAGAGAGAGAGAGAGAGAGAGAGTGAGAGGTATCCATGTTGAGAGGTTGACAGGTGAGAGAGTGATGGACAGATGGATTTGTGAAGATTAGAAAGAGAAAGACAAAAAACAAAAGAGTGACATATATATATATATATATATATATATATAATTGTGAGAAATGAAAATGAGAGAATAATGGTTGCGTAGCTTAAATCAAAGTTCCCCAGAGCTGTCCTCCCTTTTTGAATTTTTGCAAAGGTTAAAAAAATGTCTCCGCCGGGAATCGAACCCGGGTCGTTGGTATATATATATATATATATACCTAGATTCAACTAAAAGGCGAATTTATGAAGAGAAGGAAGAGAGAGAAGATAGTGAATGATAGAATGACAGATGCATGGACAGATGAATAGAGACAGAAAAGAAGAGAGAGAAGGAAAGAGAAATTAAAAATGCAGTCATAGTAGAGACTTTGTTTTTGAGAAAGAGGGAATTGGAAAAAAAAATAAATAGGAGAAAGAGATTAACCCTTTCGAGACAATTGACCACATTTTGTGGTTTTACTTTATATCTTTTGATTCAGAGCTTAAAAAAATATACCATATGCACGAGTAGAAAGAACAAAATTTTCTGCACACACTCTATCCTTTTTTGTCGCATGACCATATTGCGTTTGATGCCAGGAATTTTTAAAAAGAGAATAAGCTATAAAATCCTTAAATTGGCAACACATTGGGAGGTTCAGAATCATTGGTTTTTATCAAAATTGGCAATTTTTTCAACTTTTCGATAAAGTTTGTGACCATGTATATTGCTTTCAAAGACATCACACCTTATTAAACCATGTAGCACTAAAAGAAAAATATTATTGTTGCCAATTTGAAGAACAAAATGTGATCAATTTAGCCCTTAAATAATCCCTGTCCTGAAAGGGTTAAAAAAAAAACCATTTGGAAAGAGAGAGAGTGAAAGAGAAGGAAATGTAGCATGAGAAAGGGGAAAGAGCAATAATGAAAAAAAAAAAGAGGGAGCAGAAGACAATCTTCTCCAAGGGTCCATTTTTTTTCATATTTATATAAATTTCAGGCTGTAGCGATATGAGCAACCCTCCTACAGAAGTATATACAATTTGAAATGTCATCAGCCACACATCCTGTAGAAAGCGATTTATCATCCACTCATATTGGACCAAATCTACTCCAGCAGCCCATAGCAGTGAGATTTAGGGTATTTATATATTTAGCTCCTCAGAGACTAGAATCAGATTTGACTTGATCATTCCTTGTCCTGAAACTGCCAGTGACCCACTTGTTCCCCCGAACCCGGTGTTTTCTTGATATCATCGACTTGGTTGTTAGAGGAAACCTGTTCTGGATATGAGAAAGGAAATAGCTGTCACCTGTTCAGCTCTGTTGTGACCCATTTTCGGATGTGTTCTTGGTTTTTAGCGGGCCTTCGCACACCCACGATGAAAATAGGAATTACGTGTCTTTTCTCTGCTTTTTTGAGATGTAAACCCAAAGTAAAGTTATCTGAAATGAATAGAGTCCTCATTCTTGATGTTTCTGCAATGTGTCACCTATTTGTTATTGAAGAAGTTGGGTAAAATTTCACATCTCTGTTGTGACCCATTTTTGATGTTTTCATGGTTTTTATGGGGCCTGAACACCCCTGATGAGAATATGATTTGTGTGGCTTTTCTCTGCTTTTTGGAAATGTAAGCACAAAAGAAAAATTGCCCAAAATGTATTGAATCTTTATTTTTGAAGAAGTTGCCAGAAATCTGTCACAATGTTCTTATTGAATTGATTCAGTTTTTGTTATTTAAGAAGTTGCATGGAATGTTTAACATCTTTGTTATTGAAGAATTTGCAGGAAATTTAAACATTAAAGCTTTGGAAACAGGATTATCTTTTTATATAAGTCTACCTATAAGTTTACCTAAGGTAATGATGATATGAAACATTAAATGGAATACAAAGATGAAATAATAAGTACACCTATTCTATATTTTGCCATTTAAATATTGTAAAAATCAATCTAAATCAATATTTTGACTTTTTCTTAAAAGCTGAAAAGATGTTTGGTACTACAGAATCAGAGAATATCATTGAACAGAGGCATTATATTGTTCGATTTTGGATTTCTGTTCCTTCTTGTGGTGTACTCTGATGAGTTCTAGACAAAAAGCTTTAGTATGCCTCTCTTCAATGCTATTCTCTAACTTTTAATAGAAATGCATCATTATCCACACATAAACTGTGTCTTTACCCATTCATTACAGAACATTGCCTATACTCCAGTACCAAGCCCATTAAAAACCACATTAAATGAAATTGAATTTAATGGAACACTTTTCAATGGAATATGCATTTTTTAATGAGGGTATTGCCCAGAAGATTGTTCGTAGCTGATGAGAAATATTACGGTCACATAGAATGATAATGTCATGAACGTTGATTAGAAGTCAGCCTGGCTCCAGAGTCAAGTAATTGGCCTAATTTGCAAGATCTAATTCAGTCTTATATTAATAACTCAGTCAGGACAGGAATTATTTGAAGGGCTAAATTGATCACATTTCTTTGTCTAATTGGCAACACTGGTATGTTTTTCTCATTGTTGAGTTGTTTCTATAAAAATTCATATAATGCAAAAAATATGCACATTGGCAGAGAGTCAGAGACTATGTTGAAAGTTAAAACAGTTCCATTTTGTATGAAAATACAGTGATATGAATCTCTCAGTATGTTGCCAATTCAAAGATTTTAAAGCTGATTTCCCCTTTTTAAATTTCTGTCATCAAACACGATATGGTAATGCAACAAAAATGGTATTTGCAGAAATTTTTTGCACTTTCTTACTCATGCATCTTGTATCTTTTTTCAGAGCTGTGGATTTTAAGTTATTGAGCCAAACCACAAAACATAAGTAATTGTTGTGAATGGTGTTGTGTTTACAGGATGTGGGTACATATAGCCATGTCATTTAATTGTGGTTTTCATAGGAGGAATTCTCTCTTTATATATTATATATACTCTATATGGTGGATATGTGTGCTATATAAACATTCAATATTCTTCTTATTGTTGTTGTTATTATTGTTATTGTGTGAGTAACTATGAATTAAAAAATAGACAGGTACATCTTGTTACAATCCCTGCAAAATTTGTATGTATTTCTTTCCTTAAAGCAATATTGTGTACTGAGAGCCACAAGGGCATTCACTCATATACTTTAACACAGGTTTAGTGCCCTTCTGGCTCTCAACATAAGATATACATCTTTGTGTTTATGTATAGTCAATTGGAATTTAATTGATTCAATTGCATTGCACTAAAATGACTCCAAATGGAATTTATCAAATTTCCAATAGAAATGTAAATATAAGATATAAATATTATTTATATTTTAACCAATATTGAACTGAATTGTTTTTATATGACTTGATTTGACTTTAAATTGCTTGGAATTGAATTATTGAATGTTATACATTTTAATTTTCAGGATTTTATTTCCTTTCAAAATCTTTTGAAGTAAGTTCAACATTCTGAAATTATGTATAAAAACAGAATATATATGCAAACCTCTGTATATTTTCATTTGTCAATGAATATAATTTTTAAATGCAAACATAAATGAGGTCATGCATTGTCATATTCGATACTGAAAGCTGTGTGACTCAATTTTTGTAGAAACAAAAAGTTGGATATTGTCAGTTGCATTAATTTTTATATTTTAAATTTGTTTCTTTACTACAGGATCTGAGGGAATATAATGGACTTATAATTTGAATGAAAAGGAGCACTGTCAAGATACCGAGACTTGAAGTGAGTATCTTATTTGTTGAAGTGAGTATCTTATTTGTATTTATATAGTACGATATGAATTTGAAACCAACTCACATGATGCCTTTGTTTTGATTTAATTAATTGAATCTTATATCTGTAGAGCCAGATGGGAGTTGAGAGGTTTAAAGGGCAAAATTAGATTTTCACAGTGACTTGATACCTTTCTGCTTTCCTTTTTCTTTCCTTTTTCTTTCCTTTTCTTTCCTTTCTTTTTCTTTCCTTTTCTTTCCTTTCCTTTCCTTTTCATTCCTTTTCTTTCCTTTCTTTCCCTTTTCTTTACTAATTTTATGATTCTTTCGCTGTAGGTTTATTAAGTTTATTTATTATATTCATTTTGTAAATGGCATAGAGACACCCTTGTACAATGCACTATAAAAGCATAATATATTATTATTATTATTATTATTATTATTATTATTATTATTATTATTATGGCTCTCAAAAGATGATATTTTCTCTGAGTTTATACTATAAATTCAAAGGTCGTATGAAATTTTTTGTTTTATGGGTATTTAATGGACCAGAAAACTTGTAATATCCATTGTGGTTGTGCATAGTTTTGCGTGAGGTAATGATGTTATTGGTCCATACAGGAAAGAGAATCTTGATTATTTTTTTTAAATTTTCACCACTGTCTTTTGGGTATCATTGAAAATATGAATCCAAGCAACCGATTTATTCTTGCAATTCACTCTGAAACTGGCTGATATACCTGTAGTTACAAAACATCTGTGGAGGGAATGGTGGGTTTAGGGTGAAAATAAAGATTAATTTTTCCTTCCAACCAGACTAGGTATTGGTGTATGGTCAATTGAACCTGAAATAGATTTCCATAATCCAATATTTTCCAATCTGCGGTTGTATGATGGCCCTTCCTCTTTTCATGCCTGACGAAATCTTGTCGAAAAACGGTCCGGCGAAACCACATTTGTCAATTTGTGGGCATCCGGCGTGTAAATATGACTATAGGGGGAAAATCGGTTGTGCGTGTGAATTATTCATGACTCGCAGAGACTTGAGAGATGGCAAGATTTCACATGGAAATCCATACTTTGATAGATGGTTATCGGTCTTCTTTTTTCATATTGATGGTGTTATTAGTAAAGTGATTTTTTTTTGGTGGGAGATTTGTTATGGGAGCTATGGCTATTCTGTGGAAAAAATCCAATTGAACTCTAAAGATCCTTGTAATTGGCTTAGCAGGGTGATCTTTGTTGCATACGCTGGCCCAGAAAGCCAAGTCTACTGATAAGTATGTCTTGAAATGCATTCTTACTTGGAAAGCAGTTATAAATAGTTCTATGCAGTTTGAATATATGACATTTATGATGGAATCTTGCTTGTCTTGCCTTGCATTATGTAATGATATGTGAAGCTCTTGTGTGAATTTTCAAGGGATGGTTTGTTCATGCATATCTGACGATAAGTTGATCGAGTGTAGTTCATTGTTCTAACTTACAATTATAATGTCTCTCAGCAAGCAGTTTCAAAGATATGAAGTAATGGATTTGAAGATAGCAAATCAAAGTCAGAAATAATGACTCAAAGAGTTGGTACATCCTCAAAGCCATAGTAAGATGATAGTATACTATTAATACATGGTTTGGAGTGCGTTAGTGCGATCTGGCAACACAGGTTTTTATCGTGGTGTACTAACGCACGAGGCATAGCCGAGTGTGTTAGACACCACGATAAAAACCTGCGTGTTGCTGGATCGCACTAACGCACGAACTCACAACCATGTATTAATAGTTTTATAAAACGGGTCTACAATCTTAGTGTTTTCTTACAATCTTAGTGTTTGATCCGGATTAGCCGTGCGTTAGTCCCCTCGCCGTACGTTATCACTTTTTTTTTGCACGGTCATGTGGTGTTATTAGACCAATCAGGATGGCTACATTCTTGAACCCGTTTTATAATAAAAATTAATAGCCCATACATATAGTTAGAAAAGTTGTGATTATTGCACTTCAACTGAATGAAGATATCCATTCAGACATATTCCATTCTATTTCCATGGATTTTTATGAAAAGTTATTCTTATTTTTTGAGCTGAAACAAAAATTCAGGTTTTGAAGATACAATGTTAACATGGGAAAACGTGCAATTGTACGAAATTTGTCTGGAAGTCACTTATGGAATGTCTAGAATCTTCTTTTTTTGGGGGGGGGGTCGGAGTATAGGGATTTGGGGTGATAAAGTGACCACCACATGCCCATTTTTTAAAAAAGTACTCTTTTGAACATGGAAAATGTTTAGTATTTGTCTGGAAATCACATTTTGAATTACATTAAAAGTGTGTTTTTACCCATTGAATACTGTGCCTTAGAGAACACTTGGACTGGACTCTATGGTAAATGAATGTTACATATTAAAGCTCATGTACAGTTTGGGTAACAAAAAGGAAATTGGAAAGAAAAGTGTTAAACATAGTCTCATGTTGTTTTCCATGTATCAAAAGATGTTTGTACAAGATCCTTTGGTATTCCATCAATGTATTTTACCATAAATATATGTAAGGAACGCTAGATCATGACAATATACTGCCCTATATATGCTAGGACCTTTCCACCCCACCCGCTCCCGCACGACAATCTCGAGGCTTTGCACAGAGATAGCATGTGTGTCACTGTGTGTAGGTTTTGAACGTGTGTATGGTGTACAGTGCATGCTGAAGTTGTTGGGACTTTATATTCCTGACCCAGCACTTAAATTATTTTTTGCCTCTCATTTGTTTAATATGCCACTTTAGGACGTGAAATCTTCACAGCATATATCTTGGTAGTATCTTGCTATTTATCAACAAAAATCCAATAAATCTGACAAAAAGTTTTTAAGGGCTTACCAAAACTAAACATTACCTTTAAACCAAGTGGTATTGAACTTGCTAAGATGGTTGTGGGGGTGATCATCCCTCATCTTCCACCCCCTGACACCCCCTGTCATCACTCCACCTACAGGTAGAACATATGGCATCTCCCCCAACCATTTTTAAAGAAATAATATTTGAACATGGAAAAATCTTTTATCTTTGTATGACTTGTCTTGAAATCAAATATTCTGTATAATCTTAAATACACTTTCTATAAACTAGACACACATTTTACACACTTTTGATCAATGCTTGATTGATGCACAGATCATTTTACAAATCATTTTGTCAAAATGAAAAGACCTGTGCAAAGTGTACCATTTAATGCTTCTATGCTAAAACAACGCATCTATAAAAGTGTTTTAAAAAATGGATGGGAAAAGGGAGGAATTCCAATATTCTTGTACTATTTTTAAAGGTACATTATCCCTTTTGCAGATGTACACAAAATTCTGCAAAACTTTGCACAGGTTTAGTAGACATCCTATAGATACTGCCTATGAAATTTCAAGGTCCCAAGTTCTATCATTCCTTTGTAAGAAATAAAAATCCTGCTTTTGTCGCAGAGAGAGCTATTCAGAAATCAATGCAAGTACATGTACTAGTAATGGTTAAAAAAAATTTGTAAAAACTATGCAATTTTTTCAAGTAAAAAAAAGATGAAGCTGTTACCAAATGGTTATTAATTACTTAAGAGCAAATTATAATCCTTTTCACATCTGCACAAGTTTTCCAGTGATAATTCTTTTGTAATTTAGCACATACTCACACAGCTTCAAAATTCAAAAGTACCTTTAAGAAATGATATAGATAATTTTTGTCAAGAAATTTTTGCGACTGAAAAGGGTCTTGTGCAAATCACTAGAGAGTGACAGTGGGATTAGAGATTCATACTCCAAACAATAGAGAAAGTATGAAGGTAGTGGTGTGGGACAGTGGGTCTGTTAAGGGGGGGGGGGGAGGGTGGGAGTGTATGGAGGGGGAAGGGGGCACCAATGTGAACATCTCATGACCGTCTCTGACACCACTCCATGACACCTCCCTATCATCACCCTACCTACCCACAGACCATATGGCATCTCATTCCATCCTCCAAATAACAGAGAATGGTGTTGCCTACTTGTCCATCCAATCACTCATTCCATCATAGGCCCTTCTCACACTGGAGGGATAAAGTCACACAGGACCATTTCCCCCCTAAACATCATCTGTTTATAGTCTGAAGGGCATTAACTTTTGATCAAATTATATGCTTTAATATCCTTCTGGCAGTCAGCAGACAAAACTTTCTATGCCATTTGTATAAATATACAGCAATCCATATGTCCTGATTTGAATTGATTTGCTTTGTCTATGTGAGACGCTGTCAAAAAAAGGAAAGACAAAGGAGAAATCCATAACAATAAAAGAAGTATAGATTACCTTCACCAGTTGACCCATGAAAGCTGACGATTACCGTCAATTGATCTTGACAAGCAGTTTGTAATATGAAGTGGGATGTTTTTTATCATAAAATACCCAGGGTTATTAACTAATTTGGGTGAAGCCAGTAGACATTCTTACTCTTTTCAATGTTTATAATGAGGAAACTGTTAATGTTTTATACAGCATTCACCCATGCTAGGCTATTTATCTATCTACATGTACACCATTCTTGTGTAAAATGATCCTGAAAGTCCTGTCTTGGCAAAAAGGCCCAAAAAATTTATTGCTTGAACTTATTCTCATCAAACAAAATCTATCACTCATAGTATATCTTCAGATTGAACTTTTGATATTATGTTACTTTTATCTACTGGTATGAAAGGGTAAATTGCCTGGCTGACAACATGTGAGTGATATACGCATTGACATATTCCCTGGTGTGAAAAGGGTACATTGTCTGGCTGGCAGTATGTGAGTGATATACGCATTGACATATTCCCTGGTGTGAAAGGGGTACATTGTCTGGCTGGCAGTATGTGAGTGATATGCTCATTGCCGTCATGTTTTTTTGGTTTTAACCTTCATACTGTATTTGATTAATGAGGAAACATTCATGTGGTGTGTGATGGGGGAATGAAGAAATGAAATAGCTGTAATCTATCTTGGTTGCAAAGACTTTAGGCTTTATGGAGAAATGTTAAAAGCTATGGCCTGATTAATGATGACACTTTCATGCTGCTGTTTGAAGAGGATAAAGGATTGTTTAGGGGGACTTTGCATTTATATTTGGTGCTAAGCATCATGTATGAATAATCTATTGCTAAGGTTAATTATAATGATGATGATTATGATGATTTTAATGATGAAACAAAATGGATGTAATATATGTTGTTGCTAAGCCCTGAGGCTTCATAGAGGAATTTTTAAAAGCCGAGGCATGATTAATGATGACATATTCAGGTTGTGTTTAAAGAGGAGAAATGGAATATATTTTTTGGATGCTCTATGTGCTGCTAAGCATCATGTGAGTATTATAATGCAAACATTAATGATGATGATGATGATGAAGATGATTGCAACTTCTTTTGTGTTTTTATTGAATGAAGTTCTGAACAGAATAGGTGATTAAATGCTAAGATGATAATATCAATGACATTGATGGTGATGATGACAATCGTGATGATGATGGCACATTTTGTTTTCCATATGACTTTGTGTTTTCAAATAATGGAGTTTAATTAAATTTTCTGTCTAAATATAAATATTCTGTGAAAAAAATTTATTCCATAATGATACAAAATTCTCTGCTGTATCATCTGCTATGATTGAATATATTTACCAGATATTTTCTGTTGCTAAGATTCAAGGATAAAATATTCAGTAGCAGCCATGAGTAATAATGACATGTGTAAATTTTGTTTGAGTGGAATGAAAAAGAGTAGATGTTATTTTTTTTTGCTAGGGCTTCTTGCGTGAATTATTACGTTATGATCAAATATCTATTTTGTGTAATGAAGAAGAAGAAAAAAAGCCTTTGTATTGCTGAGCTTGGCATACAGCCTATAAATGATTCATTGCTACCCTTGATTAATGATTCAAAAGTTGATTTTGTGTCTGAATGGAATGAAAAAACAGAAGGGAACTATTGATAAGACTTCTTGTATGAATTAATTGATTTTTTAAAAATAGTAATGACAAGGAAATTGAGGTTGTATTTGATAGAATGGAAAATAGATGTTGCCTGAATTGCAAAGGTTTCATGGATGACTTGAAGCTGAACGTGAGTTGCGGGTCAAGAGAATCTGGGTGAAAGTAATTCTGAATTGTTAATTTTGCAGTATATATACATGTACATGTATGAAAGTCATTTTGATTGGAAAAATACATGTATAATGCAAACTAACTGGAAATCATATAAATTTTTAGTTTCTGGAAAGCCTTTTTTATACTTGCAAATGAATGAAATATTAGTCATCTGATAAGCTAGCCCCCATTTAGCACAGAGCCAACGAGGCTATGTGCCTCTACCATGTGTTATCTGCAGTGAAAAATATCAGGGGCTTGGTGATGAGGCATTTCTGAGCATAATCAGCAATGACTCATGAACCCCATCTTTTCCAACCATTGGTAGAAATGGCCATGTAACATTGATCTGTATGTAGTTTTGCAGGCATATATTCCTGGTAGTTATTAAGCAGGGTCTATATTATAGACCAGAGTTTCAGGACCGTTTAACAGTAGCTATCCACTTCTTCTTCTTCTTCTTAGTTTGGTTTTATTTAGCAATTAGTCAGAGTTTACTATTTTCGCCACAAAATTTGCTGTTATTTATCATAAAAATTACATATTCCTGAGTGAATATTTTTTTCACAAATTCATTATTCTATATCTTCTTTCTTGCCATTTTCATGTAGCGGAAAAACAAAATTGTCCATTGGTATTGCATGTATTACGTACCCCCAAAGTATCACCTTTGCCCACACATGTGTACTTCACACTTTCCCCTACCCTTTTTGATATGCCATCTTACCAGCCTTTGAAAGTTAAAGTACAAGTTCAAGCTATTATCGAGTTAGTGTATAGGCTTAACTCAAATCAGTAGGAATTTCACAATAATGTTGATATAAAATCTGTGCTGAAATCTGTATGTGCATATATTTGTATAAATCCTCATTCAGATGTAGGTAAATATGGAGATCTTATGCAATAATTCTTCTGTTTCACTATGTTAATCTTATTTATATTTTATATACATTATATTTTCTCTTAAGAATTGATGCCAATTTAAGGAAGCAAATCTGTTTTTGTGTAGACCATCAGAAAATTATATTCTATGTGAACAGAAAAAAAAATCATGATGAAACATCAACATGGCACTGAGACATGCTAAAGCTTTTCATAGAACATTTGTCAGAGTAAAAGCTAGACTGAAACCAGAAAGCTAAAACCAAACTCTTATTCGTCTGCTAAGTCTCAAAAGGGCATTGCTTGAACTCATACTTTAGTTAATGCCCTTCTGGCTCTCAAACATAACAACATAAAGTTGTGATTGCCTTTTAGCCAATACTTTCTACTCACATCATATCAAATCAGCCCATTTGAAACCGTATGTGACTCTTCCCAATTTAGGTTATTTCCGCGAATGTTATCAAACATGTTTTTGATATAAAAGATGTCACATTGTAAGTGGAAAGGCTTTCATCTAATTTGTATAAGCGAGATTGCTAGGGAAATATTCATTTTTTGGTTATTGTTTATATTGAGGAAATCCATTAGATGTCTGGTGAATGTCTAAGTTTGGATATTTTAAGCTGTTACATGGTTATGGAAGAAATGTGTTTATGGCAAACTATTTATAAGGATTACAAAGAAACTCAGTACCATATTTCAGCAAATCAAATTTACATTTTCCTCTATACTGATCTTATAAATCTGTTTGCATTATCTGATAAGATGCCTTAGAATTGTGGGTGGGCGTTTGCAGGGATACTTTTTTTTCTTAGAGAATTGTCTTGAAGTTATGTTGAATTGTTGGTCATTGAACCAGTAACATTGCAGAAAGTTGCTGAAAGTGGGGTGCCTTGAAAAGCATGTATGGAGCCATTTATTAAGACCAACTGCCAGTAGATTTAACAGGAAAATGTCTAGGTACCAAAAGGTAATAAAACAATTACAAGTAAAAATTACATTTGTTGAATTATGCATAAGTCCATGTTAAAATTTTTGGAAATATGTATTCAAACGTTATTTGTACATTGAAAGAGTTCCCCAAAGTTGAATTGAATTGTAAATTTAGAGAAAAAGCAAACACACACAAAAATGTGCCTTTCCTAAATCCAACCTTTCACTTTGAAACTATTTTAGAATGATTTTCCTGTATTTTTTTTTTTTTTGGGGGGGGGGGAGGTTGTTGATCATATATTGGAGAAAAACACAGCTTATAAACTCATTAATTGATTGATTAATTAATTAATTTTGTTTCAAATTTATTATATGTTCTGGTAATTTACTCCTAGATTATGGTGCACTTAGAAACAACATTATTAAGCACCTAATAAATGTTATGTATTATTATTATTATTATTATTAATATTATTATTAATATTATTAATATTATTAATATTATTATTATTATTATTATTATTATTATTATTATTATTATTATTATTATTATTATTATTATTATTATTATTATTATTATTATTATTATTATTATTATTATTATTATTATTATTATTATTATTATTATTATTATTATTATTATTATTATTATTAATTATTATTATTATTCATTTTTTATGCATGAAGAACCATATGACAATATATTCCACAAGTTTCATACCAGTTTCCTTCTTGCTAACATCGCTAACTATTGTCTTTGAAGTATAGTGAGATGTGACATGCATTACACATCATTTCATTTTGCTCCTGTTTTTTTTTTTATAGGCTGCCTCTTTTGAGAAAAGGGTTTAGTGGTGTGAGTGGCTATCCATGTTCGTGCATGCTAATCAGAAAAGAAAATGTTCTTCTTAAAAGGTTGGTAAGCCGCCTATTTCCGGCCATAAATCCAACCGTGTTATTCTCAAGATTGCCACATAAAACTCCTGTCTCAATTGCCACTTGACACCAATAATGATACATCTCCTTTTTTTTTTTTTTTTTACAAATGATAGCAAGAACTTGAAAAAGAGAAATGGACTTGGGAGAGAAAAAGAAGTAAAAAAAGAAGAAGAAAAAAAAGAAGCCTCTTGCCTCAGCATTTCATAGATTTAAACAAAGCAGGGCGGATGAGAAATAATACATTTTTTCCCCCTTTTTCATCTCTCTCTTTACTCTTCTACATTTGTTACATGAACGTAGGCTTTAAGACATAGAAACTCATGACAGGATGTGATGCCCAATATGAATAAGTATCTGTGTGAAGTACAGTAATACAGGGAACAATGAGGTGGACCTTGTGGGACAATGAGATTTAAAAGAAAAGAGTTTTGATATTAATATTGAGAAGTGATATCTTTGAGAAAATTAATTTCCTGATAGAATAAAATGGATGTTACTTACTGCTTAGAGGGATAATAAACTTTGTGTGAAATGAGTTCCATTTGGAAAGAGAGCATAGAAAGAAAGAGATGTAGCAAGGGGGAGGGGTTGGGGTTGATGGAGAGAGAGTGAGAGAAGAGGATATAGAGAAATCACGAGAGTGGGTTGAGAGGGGAGAGAGACTTAGAGAAGGAGAAAGAGAGGTAGAAGAGATTGGAAGAAAAAGTAAATATAAAGGGGAAAGAGAAAACAGGAAGAGAGAGAGAGAAAAAGGGGGAGTAAGAGATAAAGTGAGATAAGGAGGGATGGTGGTAAAATGAAAAAAAAAACAGCAAAAGAAAAAAAAAGAGGGGGAAGAAAAAAGGAGAGAAAAGGGAGAGAGAAGTAAGGAGAGAATGAGAGAGAGAGGGAGAGGGGAAGGATAGAAGGAGGGTAAAGGCCATGTAAACTAATGGTTAGAAATGAACTGAGTTCACTACCTCCTTCATTTTACACTCTCCAGTTTAGTAATGGAGATTGAGAAGTTAAGAGCACGGTAATTCTCGACACGCCTCTGCGCAAATTGGGAAACGGGGCTTCGTTAATCGAGATGTTGACAAGGATAATTATGTGGAGTGCATACTAGTGTCATTCCTTGAACAGTGACACTCATGTTAAATAGGTTAGGTCTATAGCTAGGAGGTGAAAACCAACATGGTTGTTGGGTGCCTCAAATATTGAAACGGAATGTCAAAGGGGAAGAAAGTTTGGGGTTTCTATAGATTTTCTATTGGAGGGTATTTATCAGGATGTGAACTAGGAAACGGTACACGTAAGACAATGGAGTGACATTTGAAGAAATAGGGATGGAGCTGGAAGGTAAGAAATACCAGGAAAATGAAAAGAGTTAGGGTTAGGTAAGTACGGGTAGAATGGAAGTGTGAAGAAAAGAAATGTGAAGATAAAGACTTGTGGAAAGAATTTGATTAATGGACCAAACATCTATGGATATAGAATAGGAAATGATACAGCATACTGATATGAAAGAAATGAAAAGAAAAGAAGACAGGGGGAAAAAAAGAAGAGACAGGAAATAAGGAGCCAGTGTTTTAGATTGTTGAAAAAAGGGAAACAGGTGATGGAGAGACACAAAGGGAAAGAGATGCTAACATGAGTGAACATATGAAGAGAAAAAGAGAGAGACATGGAGATAGAGAGAGAGAGAGAGCGAGGGTGAAGGAGGGGGGGGGGGTATGCAGAAAAGCTATATCTCAGTAAACACCCACATTTTCGTCTGAAGTGAAATCTACTGCTGATGTGAAACTATTATATATCAGGATTCCTAGAAAAGGCTTAAAGGCCTTGTAGCTTTCCAGCTAGATAAACAATGTATCTTATTCTATATTCAATCATGAGAGAGAGGTGAAAGGAGAGAAAGAGAGAGGGAGCGAGAGAGTTGGGATGGGGGGGGGGGAAATAGAGGGTATGACAGAAAAGGGACTGTGAGGAAAGGAAGAGCAATGTGAAAGTACATAAATGGAGTAGTAATATGGTTGATGCAGAGAGAGAAATATAAGAGAAAGAGAGTCAGGAAAGAATAGAGAAAGACGAGAGCAAAAGGGAAAGAGAGAGAGAGAGAGAGAGAGAGAGAGAGGGGAGGTGGAGTGGGAGAGAGAGGTCGGTGAGCGGAAGGTGGGCCCTTTTAAATCTTGCAAATACCCACACTTTCCCCAGAATCATTATCTACTACTGATGTCAGGATTAATGGAAAAGTCTTGTAACTTGCGATCGAGACATGCATGCAATGGTTGATATAAACAAGCACAAGATGAAAAGTGGGCTGTAACTTACATTAAGTAAGTATATAGTTTTTGTCAGAGCTAGTACATCAAATAATTTGTTAGATCCAAACGTTGGCAGGATGCTGTATCCATCCATTTGTGATAACAGACTATACCTATTATAATTTCCTTCACTTTATAAGTAGAACAAGTACATGTACCTGTAGTGTTGGTGGAATTTGTTTTCTAAATGGTTGCATATGATCTCATTATCAACATTTCTAGTGCCACAAAGTTGATATACATGTTTCATAACTAAGATATCTCTCCTTTATTTCTTGGAAAATTTTGTATATTTCTTCTTTCGTTTGATTTTCATTGCTCATCTTGAATAAAAAAACATTATTTCAAGAGATCTAACTTTACATTCATGAGCCCATTTAGAATTTCACAGAGGAAAAAACAAGGTTGAAAAGAATGGGGTTAAACCCACCTACGGCATGGTAAGTGATAGAGATATCAGTGTTTAAATCAGCTTTTTATTTGTTTTAAAATAGTAAGCTTTTCCCAAAATATAGCATAGAAAATAGGCCACCTCTAGGTTGTTTAAATAGATGTAAGAGAAAACGCCTTTAGGAATGAATATTGAGAATAGAATAGAGTTTTATTTATGGCCATTCATTATTTTTATGTCTTCATAGACTCATACCTCATTCTGATCTCATTCTCAAACCCCCTCCCCTCGTTCTCCGCTCGTCCATCGCTTTTCTCCCTGGGGCTACCCTCATTTTACTATGGCTCCCGTCTCATTCACGTCAGATTGTTCCCAGGTCTGATGCGGTCGCCGTGGCGATAGCATCTCTTGGGCTAAGATAGAAAGTGTTCATCTCTTATGCTTTGGCACGTTCATACCCCTCAGGGTGAATGGAGGGAGATTAGAGGTGGAGACATTGTTTTTAGACATTGGCAACTTTCAGGAGCAGATAGACGTAACTCCATGCCCTCAGCCTGTATTTTCAGTAAACCATGTCATGAGCTTTTGAGGTTACAGAGAAGGTGGAATTCTGAGAAAGATGAAAAATAATTTGTGAGCTTTCTCATTCCTTTTATGTCAGTTTGAAAGAACGTCGTACTAGAAATATCCCCTGAAAAGGATGGCTCTTCAAATGCCCTCATATTCAAACATTCATGCCATATCTGTGTGCAGTCCCATATACCCATTTTTGTGTGCAGTGCCAGGCACGTTACCAGGGGGCAGTGGGGGCGGTCGCCCCCCCCCAAACGCCAACTAAAAGAAAAAAAAAAAAAGGGAGAGTGAAAAAAAGCGGGGGGAAGTGAGAGAAAAAAAAGCTTAAAAAGGCGCTACGAGCCATTATCTTCTCTCAAAATTTGCTAAAACATCAAAGTTTTTGTGATATGCACGGGAAGGGGGAACCCCCCCCCCCCTCCCTGCACCCACCCCTGTTAAATACAGTGCAGTATTGCATCCAAATAATTGAAAAGCAGTCAGGGCGTCAAAGTAACTTTCCGCCTAAAAAAAGGTTTGCTAAGAGCTGTTATCTTTCTCTCAGATTTGCTCAAACGTCAGAGCTTGTGGACTTGACAGAAAAAGATGTAACTCTGTGCCCTAGCTCAGACTACACTTTACACCCTGTTATAAGATTTTGAGGTTAATTATCAGAAGATCCCTTGGAGTTAAAAGTGACAGTCTAGCAAAATAGGGGTGTCATGAAAACCAAGAGGGGTTGTTTTTAAACAATGAAAAACTTCAGCTGCAGAAGGATGTCACTCTGTGCCCTTGGACTACCCTTTGGATTCACCATGACACAAGATTTTGAAGTTAATTATCAGAAGATCAATTGCAGTTTACGAAAACTTGTTTTTAGCCTTTGGGAAATTTGGGAAGTGGATTTGAGGGATGAGACAGGCTTAGACATTTGAAAGTTTTGCATAAATCCATTACAACTGACAAACAATGACTCTTCTCTGCTTATTCTATTCTATTGGTGGTTTAGGGCTGACCCAAGGATGACATCTCTAAGCACTTTGTATCTAGTGTAAAAGGCATAAAAGGCACTATATGCATTGCTACTACTACTTTAGGAGTGTTAAAAGAACCACGAGGTTGAAAGGATGAATTTAAACACATTTTCATCTTGTTTTTTTGTTTCATACAAAATATAAATGAAAGGAAAGGATTGTAGTAGCTTGTTTCTTCAGTCAACCATGTTCCACCTGAACTGTATAAAATCACCTGTTATAGCCCCAAACTGCCTGGCACTTCCTCAAAACTGTTTTTCAAGGTTTATTCCATATTTCATGGAAAGGAAAGTATTATTAGTGTCTATTTATCAATGCTAGATTTTTCACTCTGCTTCTCTCTTCCCCCTTCCCCCTCCCCATGATTTTTCTGCCTGTTTACTTGAAATGGTATAGAAAAGCTATATCCATCCACCCGAAGCCGAAATAAAGTCAATTATTACCTTTCTTACATGAATCACTGACCACTATGCACAGTATGCTAGAGCATGAACATGGTGTGTGATGTGTTATTCCTGGGAATAGTCTGCAGTATGATGTCATTGCCTCAAGTCTAGATGTCTTTATGGCGCCTGGTGATGATTCGTCCAAACAAGGCTGAGAGAATGGGATTGAATAGAATTGGATTATGTTAGGGAGTAAGATAGAGAAGAGCAGTAGGAGATATAAAACCATGACCTTTGGAGTAATAGTAGCAGACTAGATTACAATCATCATTCAATGCCTGTGCCATGTAACGTGGGCTACCAGATTGGAGGCTGTCTGAGTAGTACATTATGAGACAATTTCAAGGTTATGTGTAATTGTTTGTGCCAGGATGCAAACTGTAGCCGGGTTCACACTGCAGCTTATTTAGATTCTCTTCATAAACCCTTTAGTGCCCATGATAGGAACACAAATAGCATTATATGAAAAGCCACATCAAAATAATGTGCATTATTTCAATGTTGCTATCATGTGAATAATAGCAACCCCACATGCAGATCTTGAATGTTTATGAACGTGTGAAGTGCTTACTTCATCAAGCGTACCGGCAACTTGAATTCTCACATTATTATTGCAAACTTCTGTTTAGAGCCCGGAAATTACGTCAATCTATGGGCATGTGCAGTTACCTTGACAGTTACTCTGAGTTTGTGAATGGGTGCTTGTAATAAATTAGTGCTATTATTTTGCGGCATCTTTGAGTTAGGAATGCAACTTTTTTTTTAATGCACATTATTGTAGTTCCCATTATAATTGGTGCATGGGTTTGTGAAAAGAGTATTAGTCAAAAAAATTTACTGTAAGAATTAAGATTGAAATATCTGCAGTGGACTTCCCAGAATTTTCCCATAACTATTGTAATATAGAAACTTAATTGTGGGATATTCCAGCAGGAATATGTATCTTAGCTGCCCAAATCTGATATTTGCTCCAGCGTCACTCGCTCTCGGCTTTATTTTGTCAAATATATAGGGTTAGAAATTTTGTTAAGGGTTAGGTTTTGGGTTAACCCGGTGCTTTTGTGGGACAAGAGTTAAAGCTAGGAATTTAACCAGTGTTACAACAGTTGTGCCACGTAGCACTTGTTGAAAAAGCATGTATGGTTCGATCCTTATAAGAGGTCAATACATGCTTACAGATTTGAATCAGGAGTGCTCCTTAAAACCTCTTCGCCTTCTATCAGACAGGACCGATCTACCGAGTTTTTAACCTTCCAGAACATTTCAATATTTGTGTATGATGCAGGAATTTTCTGTGGGTAAAACTTCCAGAAAGCTAATTTCTGGAAGATTTAGAAGCTGTAATAGAGCTTAACCGACTTGTGTGTAATGTCATACTGATGCCTCTGGTCTGTGGTAGATCATTTCACTGATCTATAATAGATAGCATTTATATAGCGTGTAAGGTCTGATGTGAATCATCTGACTTCAACCTAGAGATGCGATCTTGACCTTTATTGGCGAATGATGGCATGATGACGTGATGGAATTTATCTTGCTTCTCTCCTGTAAGGTCATTGTCTCTCTTGTTGTTTCCAAAGGTGTCTTCTTGATCCTTTGGTGTCTTGTGTCATCTTGAGGTTTGTCCTGTCTCACTTTTGTTATTATCCTTCTTTTCATTGTTTTGCTCAATCATTTCACTCTTCTCTCTCTTTCTTTCTCTTTATCTCTATTGTCTCAATCTTTGTCCATGTCTCCCCCTCTCCCTGTTCCCCCTTTCTCTCTCTCTCTCTCTCTCTCTTTCTCTAACTCTCTCTCTCTTTCTCTCTCTAACTCTTTGTCTCTCTATCTCCCTGTCTCTGTCTCTCTCCCTTTCTTTTTCACTCTTTGAATCTCTATACTCTCTCCCTCAATCTTTGTCCATGTCTCCCCCTCTCCCTGTTCCCCCTTTCCTCTCTCTCTCTCTCTCTCTCTCTCTCTCTCTCTCTAACCCTTTGTCTCTCTATCTCCCTGTCTCTGTCTCTCTCCCTTTCTTTTTCACTCTTTGAATCTCTATACTCTCTCCCTCAATCTTTGTCTCTCTCTCCCTCTCTTTCACTCTCTTTCTCCCTACATCTATCAGATTGTGTATATGAGGCTAGGAATTCAAACTAATTCTCTTGTATTTCTGTATTTCATGTATTACAAAAACAAGATATTATGCCTTCTAGGAAAAGACAATATCCATAGTAATCATCATTATGGCAATGATCATCATCATTATTGTAGCTTCCAAGGGAAACATTCTGAGAGTGGCATGGGGCTGTTGCAGGTAGTTTCAGGTGATTCAGGTTAGTGTGTTTTCTGTATTCAGCAAAGAAGCATAGCTGATGGAAATGCTCTCACTAAAGACTGCTAACTCTCCTGGGATTCAAGCTTTTCTTTTAAGCTCAAGGCTGGGGCCAAAGTAGGGACTTGATCTGTATGTTACCCACTTCACTCTCGTTATTAACCACCGGTCTCGCTTCTTTTATCGCCTCATTCCCTCTCGTAGAGAATCTCATGAATTCGTTGCCCTTGGAGATTACCATTTTGCGAGTGGCCAGTGCTCAAATTTGGATCAGGGAGCAAAGCGAGTGCTTGGAAAATGACCTTGATTGTGTCCTCTGTGTTACGACCCCGTTAAAGCCAGGATAAAATTGTGTCATTATTATTCGCTTAGAATTGAACCAATTATGTATTGTATCGTAGAATCCTGTAGTCCTATCAAATTTTATTGTCGAGCTTGTTCATTAAACAAGTTAGGAGTTTTCCGTCATTTGATTATGCACAGAAGTAGCTTTTATTTGACTTTTTGTTAATCCTTTCCAATTTTGTCCAGTTTATCTTGATAAGTTCAATCCCTCTATTGAGACCTTTTCCCCCATTGCAAGCGGAGCTTTAATTATGAAGCCATAGGGCATCTATTGACCTTTCTGTTGGCTGACCTTCTGTCCCTGTAAGTATATGAGACATTGAAATTAATTTTACATTCAATTATAATTCACATTTCAATATGGAATTGGAGTATACATATATAATAAATGGCAAAATCGTGTACTCTAATGGTTTATGTTGGAAAATGGTCAGTTCACAGAAAAAATGTAATTTTTTTTAAAATGAAAAGTAAATAAATTTCAATCAGAATTGAAATTTAATTTTACTTTTGAATTGAAATGAAATTGAAATAGAAAGTGAAATAGTTGCAAAGGAGGCATGGACAATTAAATTGGATAGGGCCAACCGAAGAATAAGAATATCACAAGCCTATTTATTGAATAGATAGGAGAAACCTCTATGAGAGATCGAGATAGAGAGAGAGAGAAAGAGAAAGAAAGAAATAAGAAAGAAATGAAGTCATGTAACCACATGATGATGATAACAAACAGGTTGCATGCCCTGTAGATGCACTATAAAACTCATTGGCAGACGGGTAGTGAAAATGGCCAAGAGATACAGGGAATAGATCATGCATGTGATTGAGATTCTAAGAAAGCCATCAACAGAAATGAGAGAAAGGAGAGAAAGGAGAGAGAGAGCCCCAGCCAAAACAGAAGAATAAGAGAATAAAGCTAGTGAGGGGATATAAGAGAGAAATGGAAGAGAGGTTATAGGCTATAAAGACACAGTAGAAGAGCAAAAAATGTTTGAAAGAAAGAAAGGAAGAGATAGAGGATAGGGCATTAGCCGAAACAGGAGAAAAAGAAGCAGAACTAGTAAGGAGATAGAAAAGGACGAAAGGGGAAAGAGGTTTACTGGCTAAGACACAGGAGAAAAGAAAAAAAGGATATTTAGGAGATCAAAAGAAGAGTGGAGAGATGTCCCCAGCTTTTAACCCAAGGGGAAGGGAATGAAAATATGATTAAGAGACAGAACAGAAGAGTGAGGGCAGAAAGGTTATTAGCAAAAATGCAGTATAGGGAAAGAAAAAGAAACTTGTTAGGGGCAAGGAACAAAATTGGGTTAAGAGAAAAGGGGAAAGGTTTTGGAAGAGGTACCAAAGGAATTGGAAAAGCGTCTTCAGTATCTAACCAATTCATCCTATTGCCTACTTGAGGGTTAGAGGAGATATTGATACCCTCTCTACTTATTTTGCATGGGAAGAGAGAAAATCTTGCCATGACAAACTAAGAGCATGAAATATAATAGGTATAGAAACTTTAGGTATAGAAACTTTTGGAATTGGTATTGTTCATGGAGACAAAAGTATATTTCATGAATGTTTCTCATGAATGTTTCTCATGTAATTGAATGAGTTATGGCATATTCTATATACTAGTATATAGAACAAGACAGAGAGAGAGAGAGAGAGAGAGTGAGAAAAATAGAGGAGAGAAAGATGGAGAAAGAGACAGACAGAGATAGAAAGAGAGTGTGAGAGAAATAGAGGAAAGATGGAGAAAGAGACAGAGAGAGAGAGAGAGAAAGAAAGAAAGGGGGAACAAGATGGAAGGCCATGTCTTGAAATTATTCTACATGCAAAGCAGCATCATTAATTCTCTTGCTTTAAATTTCAGAGGGTGAGAGTTAGTAATCGGGAGAAAGAATTAGAGAAAATCGCCTCCATTCTTAATGCAAGCGGGCAAGCGAGCAGTACCCATATATCGCTGGCTTTCTCTTTCACTGCCTCGGGATAGCATTAGTATTTCCCCGTCTTTTTCACCTTGAAAATTACCATGTCACAAACACCGATATTGCTAGCGGAAGGTAGATAGATTCATTGGATTCTTGTTTTCTTCCATTTTCCTTTCACTCGACTGGCTTTCAAATCAAGCCAGTGAATGATTTCATTAGCATTTTATAATAAAACTCCCAAAAGACTATGACAAAACAGTGGAACGACAAGAAGAATTATATATGTATAAAAAAATCAGTGTAAAAAGATACTGTTTTGTTCATAAGAGCTCTTGTTGGATTTGCTATAGTTGAACTGAGATTTCCTTGGTAGTCATTTTGAAATATTTGTTTTTATAAGGTTTTTTTAAATTTACAGATTTCCAGAGCTCTTTTTGAGCTTTTCAGATCTATACATCACTAACCAATCTCAGAGCTACATCAGTCATTGCTCTCCTGTATTTTTCCACTAATAAGAAACTTTGTTTTAGGTAGATAATAGACTGATAAATCATAAATCCTCTGTGGTTTTAGTACTTTAAAACCAGAAACTTTTGCAAGTGGTTTAGAAAGTTTCATGCTGCGAAATCATTGCATCGTAATTTGACATAACACCAAATTTTTGCAAATCGCAAAAGTTTCTTGCTATGAAAATGGTTGTCGTTTACAATTCGCGAAAACTTCATGTCGCGAATGTTTCTGGCTTTACCGCACACAATTTTAACATATTTCTGGGATGTATTTTTGTTCACATGAACTGAAATGTAAGCATCTCTCTTTCTCTTTTGTGAAAAGTTGAATTAGGGATAGTGTAAAGCAACCACTGGAGAGTGGTACGTGGAGATATGGACCCCATTCTCATTACGAGATTAGAAAGTGGATCGAGCTATCGTGGGGTGACACATGCCGTGTGCCAGGGAGGTCCACTGGCACGCCGCGGGTTCACACCTGGAGAGGGTAGCGCGATCTATCTTGGCACTCTCTGCACAGTAAACTGGGAATTGACGCACTCTAGATCGCGCTATCTCTCGTGGACCACTCCCTAGAAATGGTCCATTTTGGGATCACCGTGGACCTCCGTGGACCTCCGAAACAACAACGTAGCTGCATTCTCACCTTAGAGATGGCACGATCTAGAGTGCGCTAGAGTGCGCTATTCTCAGTAATGAGAATGGGGTCAAAGTGAGTGTTTGGCTGACAAGAGCAGGTGCATTAGTTATCATGTAAGCAAATAATGGACCTACTGGCTTGTCTTTGTGAAAGCTGTACATCATGCAAGGATCATTTGTCTTCCAGCATTGACAGTGGTCCCTCTCGTCTGCACTCCATCTTAGCCAGGGGTGATGACGTACTTCACATTAGTGAATGAATTAGCTGTTCAAATTGCAAATTGGCAACACCACCCTAGTAGCACTGGAGCTAATTATGTATTTTCTATGAAAATCATTTTACAGATATCAATTTGATTCAATTCAATTCAAAATTCATAGTTGATGCACAAAAATAAAGATATATTTGGCATAAAATTCATTCATTTATTCATAGTTTTGGTCATTCAATGTAAGTTCTGGCATGGGAATTATTCATGTATTCACACTTTGGGTCATTCAGTGTAAGATCTGGCATAACAATCATTCATTTATTCATAGTTTTGGTCATTCAATGTAATTTCTGGCATAGAAACCATTCATTTATTTATAGTTTTCATCATTCAATGTAAGTTCTGGCTTAAAAGTCACTCATTCATTCATAGTTTGGGTCATTCAGCGTAAGTTTTGTTTGGTACAGTGAGAATTCATTTTCTGCCATTACAAGAACTCTAAATTACTTTTGATCTTCAAATTAGAAATCTTCCAGCATCCTTGATGTTATCTGCATAAGACTATTTATTTTATATGAATGTCAGCTGCTTTATTCACTTCACTTGAAAGCCAAGCTTGGTATACTCCTGTCTCTAAATAGCTGTAGGGTACCTGGTAATGTCTATAATATACATACTCTCTTTACTACGCATCATTTCATCCAGATAGATACGACTTATGATACAGCCCAGTCATGAGATAATGGTCCATTTGCGAGATGGAAGCCATTTGGTAGAGAGCAAATGACACAACGGCATGATCTCAAATTGTTGGGGTATGTGATGTGGGTAGCAATTTGAAGCTTAAAGAGAGTGTTGAGTTCTGGGTATGGTCAAAACTAATTTGTGAGCTCTCTCATTCCTTTTATGTCACTTTGGAAGAACATCATACAGGGAAGTGTCCTCTGAAAAGGATTGCTCTTTATTAAATGCCCTCATATTCGAAATATGACAAGAAATAGCTGAAGTGTTGAGGCTGAATATTCATCCCACCTGTGTGTGCAGTCCCATATACCCATTTTTAGTATACAGTGCATGTGCTTTTCAGTGAGATTGGGTCAATTTCTTATCACTATGATGATTCCAAAACCTCAGAGTATACACCTATTCGTATGTAGCCATGATCAACCTTTTCCAACTGTTTTGAGATGTGCAAGCATAACTAAATGACACATTACAGAATTTGAACATGATTTCTATAGAAGTTTGTATTGAAATAAGAATAATCGAGTGTCTTGTCAATGTAATTTATACCGTCACTTCTCTTCTGTATCACAAATGAACATCTGTATCCACTGCATTGTGTTGTCAACTTGATACCCATTCAACATGGTGGTGATCATCACTTTTAGAAAAAAAAATGACAGTTTACTTTACATTTTTAATCATATAATCTATACATGCCAAGAAAAAAATGGAAGATTTCTGCCATTTAAGGCAGTAGAGATATCAGATTAGAGTTTGTAACCATTCAGAAAATCCAAAGGTTTGGAAGAAAAAGGAGGAGCCAGATTTCAGTTCCTCAAGTGTTATTGCTAATGGACTACTTGATGTTTTTACAGCAGCTATTCATCACTTTTAAATCACTTATCGCAAGTAGATGGAGACCAAATTAGAAACAGAAACTGAGATTAAACTACATTGCTTCAAGGCTCTTACATTAGGAGGTCTTGAACTTGATAATTATAGTATTAGAGGGATGTAATGAAGAGAAGATTGAAAAGGTTCTTGGTGTTTGTAACCCTTTCACTTTGACTGCTTAAATCGATATGGTATCTATTATACTTGTGGGGAAAAATATTATCTTGAAATGGGTATAAATGAACAAATGAAGAAAAATAAATTTTACTAATCCTGTCTTTCTTTTGGAAAATAAAAATAGGCTTGTGAACTGTGAAGTTTGATTGTACTCAGCATTTTTTAAATCAAAGTGAAGTATGAAAAGAAAAGGAAAAAAAAATGTCTATATATTTTTTTTAATCAGCTTTGTTATGACTTGTAAGGCATTTTGAAGAAGAAAAGAAGCACCCTGAAGAGCAATGTTTAGGTTAAGATTTACCGTGGATGGAGCATGCCAGATATCAAGATACGTTGTTTTCCTTGTAATTTTTAGCAAGATTGAGTCTATCTGTCATGTTAATGATACCAAAACCTCAAAATACTCAATTATTCCTATGAACTAACACAATCAACCATTCCTAAGATTTTTAGACATTTTCTTTCACAATCCCATGACTATTACTCAACTTTATCTTAAAGAGAGTGATTGAAAGTGAGATATAGTGATAAGAATAGAGTATTGTATAAAAGGACGTAAGCATTAGAGGGTATCAATTTGACTTCAGTGTACCAGTGTACCTTTCCTAATGGACTGCTGTACTTCAAAGATTTAAAAAATGTCAGTTGTCACTTGTGGAATCAAGTTACAGTAGTGAGTTTATACATGTATATATATAATCCTATTCTTATGTTGAGCATTTCTTTTAGTCATTGTGGGCGAAGTAAGAAGATATTTTTTCTATAGAAAAGACATTTGTAGTTAAAGTGAGATTTTTGTAATATGAATCCAGATCATTCAAACTGAAGCTGAATGAAAGAAAAGTTTCTTGAAGAAATTGCATTATTAGATTATTTTTAGAAGTGGCAAGTCTGTAAAAAAAATAAATACATACACACACACACACACACTTTAATGTTCATATGAGCTCTTCAGAGATAATCTGTAGAAAAAGGCATAATATTTTCAAAAGAGTTTCAGAACCTTCTCAATTTTCATTTCCTGAGCTACATTTCAGCTTTATTGAGCTAAATCTTTCTCTGCTCATGACAATTTTTTCAGGAACATTTTTTTTGGACAACACGATCGCAAAGACTTTCAAGAAATCAACTCTCAAGGCCAATTTCATTACCCTAGATGATGTTCAGATTATGTTATTGTAATATTCACACATTTCAATAGGTAATAAAAAAGGATGTGGAAATTGCCTTAGAGTGATTTTTCAAAAGTCTTTGCGATCGTGTTTGACTCGTTTCATTTGCAAATTTGCGAGAAAACCTGTTGATACATATTTCTTTATAAACTGACATATAATCACAAGGTATACCAGTTTTTCTTTGATCTGGATATAAGAAGGACAAACAAGTACTCGTTGACCTCCAATATTTCCAGTCAGGCTTTGAGTTGTTTGGGACCATGCTGGTCATCAAACCATGCCGTTTGTTGTTTCTTCAAGTTCAAAGTTGTCCTACTAAAAAATAAAAGAAGATGGTATTTCTTCAATATTTGATTCAAGTAAATTCCTTTTATATATATATATATATATATATATATATATATATATATATATATATATATATATAATGTTTGAGAAATTTGTTCTAATAATATAGCCTCGGCAGCTCTCGTGGGTAAATTTACATAATGTGAGAAATCAATTGAATGAGAGAAATAATTTGCATAGCTAAATTTATTGTTCCTCCTTACTGACTTCCTTTTTTTGGAAATGACTGCAGGGTTTGCAGAAACTGAATAAAACATATAAATTAAAAAAAAAAAAAAAGTGTCTCTGCCGGGAGTTGAACCCGGGTCTTTGGCACTGTACGCCAGACGCCTTAACCACTAGACCACGGAGGCGGGTTGAGTGGTATTTGGCTAAACTAGGTACAAACACCGACTGGCAGCCCTTGCAACCCCTTCGCAGTTAATTTATTCCTTTTCTTTGAGGGACGGGAGTATTGAACAATGAAAAGCCGCATGCCTAGCTAGATCTATGGCGGATTCATGTATTAGAATTAATTTATTATTTATAATGTGTGAGAAATTTGTTCTAATACTATAGCATCGGCAACTCTCGTGGGTAAATTTACATAATGTGAGAAATCAATTGAATTTCTCATTCAATTGATTTCCCACATTGTGTAAATTTACCCACGAGAGTTGCCGATGCTATAGTATTAGAAAAAATTTCTCACACATATATATATATATATATATATATATATATATATATATATATATGTATATATATATATATATGTATATATGTATATATGTATATATGTATATATATATATATGTATATATATATATATATATATATATGTATATATATATATATATGTCTGTGTAATTTGACTTCTTTTATCATCTCTACGGTTGTTTTCATTTATTGTGAACTTTTGTTATTTTTCATCAACCGACGCAGGACTAATTATTTTACTTTATATATATATATATGTATATATATATGAAACATACATTAACTGACAAGTATGTGTCTGTGTAATTTAAGTTCATAAATCACTGTGTATCTATTATGGAAACTTTCTGTATGGTTTCTCTTTTTCTTTTTCTTTTTGAGTGGATGTGGTGTATACTCTATAAATTTTAGCTCCTTTTAAGAATATTTTCAGTTCATATGAAGAATGCAATTTCATTTATATGTACTCTCATTAGTTGATTTTCCCTACAAGAGAGTATCCTTGAAGACATATTCCTTGATTGACCTGGTTTTTTTTTGGTATATTTTCTATCTGATAATAAGGCTTTCTGATTTTCTTTGATTTGGACAAAAGATGGAAAAACATATAAATGCATCCTGGCAATAAGTGTTGACCTGTAATATTGCCATCATGTCTCCAAGCTGTGTTATATTGTGATACTCATCGAACCATGCTGCATGATTATCATTCCACTTCAAAGTTACCCCGCATCTTACAAAGAAAAAAAAGAGAGAGAAAATAGTCAATTAATCAAAAGTTTTGTGCCAGTTTTCTTCAGTATATTATATTGAACCTCTTGTTTCATGCATATAATATGAAACCCTTAAGTAGCCATTTGAAGGTCAGACTTTTTCTTTGCTCATACAAATCATTTATTTTGAGTTGATACAACTCACTTGAAAATTATTTCCAAATGTTTTCATTTATAGTAGAATGGTCACATATTGGTAGAAGCAATGCATACTGATTCTTCTTTTAGTTGGCTAATTAATCAACAGAGAAAACAATTTAATGATATCAGAGCAAGAAACACTTGTTGACCTCAGATTTTCTTATATCATGGCTCCAAGATGTCTTGGATTGTGATGCTCCTCAAATCATGCCACTTGATTATCCTTCAAGTTCAAAGTTGTCCCGCATCATACAAAGAAAAACAAATTTATTTAGTCTCTAATTTTGTCCCATTTTTTGCAATATGTTTTGTAGGACCCTTAAAATCATGTAGAATCTGTATAATTTGAAGCCACAATACGTAGATCATACATTGTTCTTTGCTTAAAATATTTGCATTTAGATTGGTCATATAGTCATAAAGGCAATACATACTGATTCTTCTTTTAGTTGGCTCAAAGATGTGCATGGAAGACCATGCAATGACATCTCAGCAATAAATGCTTTTTTGACCTCCAATATTTCCATCATGTCTCCAAGGTATTTGAGATCGTGATACTCATTAAATCAGACTGCATGATTGTCCTTCAAGTTCAAAGTCGCCCCGTATCCCACAAGGAAAAACAAATTTATTTAGTCCCTAATCGGGTCCTAAATTTTGTCAAAGCTTTCGCAATATATTATGCAGGAACCATGTTTATATGTGTTAGATTTGAGGCCATAATATGTAGATCATTCATTGTTCCTTGGCTGATACTTATTCATTTCTTTTTAGTCAATGCCATCCCATATAAAAACATTTCCAGATATTTTCCATTTAGATAGATCATGTATCTTAATAAAGAAATGCATATTGATTTTTCTTGTCATTGTCTAAAAGACAGGGTAAAACCATGTGGTGAGTTTGCAGCAATTATTTTCTTTTGACCTCCAATATTCCCATCATGTCTCCAAGCTGTCTGAGAACGTGTCAGTCATCAAACCGTGCCGCATCATTATCCTTCAAGTTCAAAGTTAGCCCGCATCTCACAAAGAAAAAAAGGAAGAAGACATCGAGAAGATGTCCGTATTCTCTCCTCTACCTTATGACGACCTTCTTCCATAAATGAAATAATCCCTCGTCTTGCCCACCTCCGTGGAGCCTCCTAAATGAAAATATCACAATTACAGGCCCGCCCTTGTGCGATCCCCTTCAATCACTCACTTCAGAAGCAAGGCCTGTCTGTCGTCATTGCGAACACTTCAATTTCCTCTAGTCTGCTTTGGAGATGCTTTTCTTAGCATCTTCCTTCTTTTCCAACTCTTCATCTGTTTCTCTCGCCCTTTTAGATTTCTCCCTCTTAACCGTTCTTGTTCCAGAAAAAGGAAGGCCATCAACTTATTTAATTCTCTTCACTCTCTTTTTAAATTTTAATGATTTCATTAAATTGCTGCTTCACTTACTATTCTTATATTTTGTTAAAATAGATTTTTCCATAAATAAATTGTAGTCAAGGTTTTGAATATCGGGGCAATTTGATGTGGCCAGTAAATAGAACTGTATGACATTTCTGATTTACTTAACCCTTTCATGACAGGCATTATTTAAGGGGTAAATTGATCACATTTTGTTCTTCAAATTGGCAACAATAATATTTTCTTTTCGTGCTACAAGGTGCTAATAAGGTGTAAAATCTTTTAAATTAATATACATGGTTACAAACTCTGTCGAAGAGTTCAAAAAAATTGCCAATTTTGATAAAAACCATGATTTTGAACCTCTCATTGTGTTGCCAATTTAAGGATTTTAAAGATTATTCTTGTTTCTTAAATTCTTGGCATCAAACAGAATATGGTCATGCAGCAAAAATGGACACAGTGTTTGCAGAAATTTTTGCTCTTTCTACTCATGTATCTGGTATAATTTTTAGAGCTCTGAATCAAAAGTTATTGAGCCAAACCACAAAATGTGGTCAATTGTCTCGAAAGGGTTAAGTATGGCATGAATTTCTGTTTTGTTCAGAGTGATTGATAGCATATCATATCATCAAGTAATACATTTGTAAACATATGGAAATTTCATATATATTCGAAATTTCTAACACATGTGAGGTGCAAACAGCAAATGAGTGATATCAGTTACTTACAGAATTTGGCACATTTTGTGTTTCAACTAATGAAAAACATTCTTTTGAATTTCTAACATGTTGGCCAATTGATTTATTGAAATACAAGCAGGGGGAATATCCAGAAATGCTGATATTTCATTTATATCTGTAGCTGCAGAAGTCTTCATGTTTAATCAGATCATCATTTTTTGTGAATGTTTCTTTCTGAGAGCTAGATGGGTATTAACTCATATATCTTAACATGAAATTAATCCCTTTCTGGCTCTCTGCATATGACAGGCTATAGGAAATATCATTTTTGTATGGCTTCTTTCTGTACAATGAATTGGGATTCAAAAAGATGTTCAAATTGCTGAATTTGATATTCTAGTGCTTCCCTTTTAAAGTGATTGATTAACTTTGTGAAAAATTGTAAAATCAATTCAAATGCCAGTGAATTGTGTGCAGTCCTCTAACTACATATATAATTAAGGATATGTGAAAGTATGAGAGAAAATGGAACCCGTTTACTATCCTAAAAAAGAGAAAATCGCGATCAATCGCTAGCGCAAGTCGCTCGGCTTCTTCGCTGCGCTGCAGTCACAAAAACCAAGCACCAGCGCTTGGCGATTTCAGAGCGGGTTTCCAGCCCGTGCAGTATTCTGTGATAGAGCGAGGTATGCCAACCATAAGAGTTCTTTAGGGTTCGGTGGTACTCTATCCCGACATCAATGTTCAATCATAAATATCTTGATATATAAACGACCGATCAGCTTATAAAACTCAGGCGATTCCTGTCTGAGCTAAAAGTTTGCAATTATGATTATAGCATTAGCTGGAACAGTGATTTTTTTTTTCAATCCTGGGCAAAGTTAATCAATGCCTTTAACAGTCTTAAAATACTCTCTGTCAGATCTCATGTACATACATAAATTCATTACAATAATGTATTGCTTCCCTCCTTCTTCATTTACTGTGCATTGCAGGTGTGCCATTCATCCTCCACACAGTTCAACTTTAATAAGCACACAGTTACATCTTCGGTTGTCATTCATACCAGCAAGCCATGGTTCTAGAAGACGTTTGAGACATACTACATAGCCAAGAAGCAAACAAACGGGAAGATAACAGAAGGAGAAAGAGGTGAGATAATGAGTGTATTTATATGTGGTGAGAGAGAGAGAGAGAGAGAGAGAGAGAGAGAGAGAGAGAGAGAGAGAACGAGAGATGCAGAAAGAAAGAAAAAAGGGGAAAAAAGGAAAAAGAGAAAATGAGTGGGAGAGGAAGAGATAAAGAGATTGAAGAGATAAAGAGATGGAAGAGATGGAAACAGAGATATACAGACAGGTAGAAAGAGAGTAAAGGGGGGAGATAGAGAGAAAGAAGGGTTGGAGAGATTGATGGAGAATTGAAGGTACTTGTTTAGGTACCAAGAAAAAATAGTAAAAAATGCAGAAAGACAGAAAAAATTAAAAGAGAGAGAGAGAGAGAGAAAAGGAAAAGAGATGAAGAGAAATAGTAAGAGTAATAGGAGAGGTAGATGGGGAAAAGGATAGAGTGGGAAAATGGGATAAAGAAAAAGACAAAAAAGGGAAGAGATGAATAGAAAGGGAAAATGTGATATAGCTGTAAAAGATGAAGAAAAGGAGAGGGAAAGAGAGAGAGAGAGAGAAGAAAGAAGAGAGGAAGACCAGAGATGCCAGCTCAGAATCTGTTATTAGTCAACGAGCAGGGTAGTTGGTTCTGCTTTTGCACCAGTGTTTCAGTCCATCGCAATCGGGAGAATTCTTCATGTGTGATTTGTTCGGGAGTGAGAGACGAGGGGGGTCAATCGTGTCACGCTTAGCTCTCTTTTGGTGCATGAGCTAGATGTTGCATTAGTCTGAGGGAACCCAACAACTCAAATGACTCAGGGCTGATATCATGAGCTTTGTGCATATGAGCCAGGTTAAGACATATGGTTTGAATTTCATTCAAATTATACATTCATGATGCATTCAAACTTGAGTATTCTTTGTTGCTGTCAGAATTAGGTTAGTAATGGTAATAATATTCTGTTCTTATATAGAGCATATCCCATATGATACATCGTCTCTATGTGCTTCCACAGTGCTTTTGGAAATTATTACCTCATCTTTAGCTTTGGTAACCATTACCAGCACACATTGCATTTCATGGAATAATCATACCAGGTACCCATTAACCGCACCTGGGTTGAGTGTGGCAAATGTAGATTAATGTCTTGGCAAAGGATGTTACTGCTGTGGCAGGAATCAGAACCCCTTACCTTGTGGGTCACAGTCTGGGGACGTATCCATCCAACCACAACATCTCTAGTATCATCTCATTTGCATAGAATTTACACCCTTCTAGCTCTTAACACGTGATACCTTCAAATTTGATGTACCCAGAATGATGGATAACTTCTTATCCTCAAAAGAAAAATGTCACAGGCAAGTTCTTGAAGATGACAAATATATTTTAGTGCAATAAAGAACGAAAGGGATTTCTACATTTTTCCCCACTGCTATTCTCTTTGTACAAGATTTAATTACTAGGGTTAATGAATTTTGACTTGCTTTTGATTCACCTGAAGAGCCAACATGAAACTGTAGCATTGTTAAAAATGTGCTAGAAAGAAGTCTTTGTACTTTTAATTTGCATCACTAGTGCATACATGTATGTTGTGCACTGTGTTTGAGTTTCACAGTAATCATTCACATGACTTCACATTACACAGCCTTATTATTAAACATCTACTATATTTAATGATGAAAATGACCTTGGAGTTTTTATAGCATATTAATTTGTGTGTGTTATGATGATCAGAGAGTAGTCTTTAGAAAAAATTCTTATCAGACCCTATCAAATTTGCATTTGTTGAGAAAATTGGAAATAGAAGAATAGTTCTGTCTTATTTTTGTACTGTTACACTTGCTGAATATCGTGTTTGTATGGAAACTTATCAAAGATTCACTGCGAGTAGAACTTTCTTATTATTGATCGAAATATTTGCCTTAAATAATTATTGCAAATGTTCAACAGGAGCAACTGATTCCTTTCAAAGATTATTGTACCAAGGTGGTCATTACATTACAATTTCACCACACTCGAATTGTTTGGATAATACCCTCGCAATAATTACACAGACCCGTTCCTATGGCAACCCATCTTAATGGCCCTCCCATGGTCGAAACCCAATCCTGCCGTGCTCAAACGAAATATTGATTCCCCTCAGTCGTCAAATCTGCGCATTTTGCCCCGCTTTCATCATTCCTGGCCGGTCTGACATCATTGATTTTTGCCAAATCTTGCATCTTCGCCCAATATTTTCCTTTTGGAGTGTGGCGCAATCAAGTACAAAAACAAGTAAGAGAGTGCTATTGATTCATTTGCGTTGCCGAGGGAAATGCGATCGGTTGGCTGAGAGAAAACAGAGGAAATTTGGTTCCTTGCGTTTCCACCGTTCATACGGGATATATGATTTTTGGGATGTCTGCGGGAATGTTGGAGGGATGGAAAAAAAAGAAGAATTGGTTGATTGAAAGATGCCTGAAAACAAAGTCAATGTCTCTCTTGGCTGTTTGAGGTCCTGCTAAGGTTAGAGGGTTTGGTGTTTTTCTTTTTTTTTTGTGGAGAGTTGAGCAAGAAAAGAATAAGGATCGAAGGATAGAAAGAAGGAGGAGAGAATGAAGGATAGAAAAGGAGAAAGATAGAGATATAAAAGAATGTGGGGTTATATAAATAAAAGAATAGATGTATATGTAAGTTAAAAAGCAAAAACATAAAATAGAGAGAATGATAGAGAGACACAATAGATGATAGGGGCATCAAGAAACAGCAAATAGAAATTATTGCAATTTGTTTAAATGTAGAAAGAGATGAGCATATGGAATGGATAGAAAGAGAGCTATATGGAACATGTAGACATGGAGAGAGAGAACGATGAAAGAAAGTTTGTTCCATCCATTATTTGAGCGGAGCCTAAGTGCTACATTTACCATACGATGATGATGTAACTGTAGGGTTACTATCCCTTTGAAAGAAGTATTCTATAGTATACAAATAATTTGTGTTTGTGAGTGCATAAGTGAATATGCACTGCACGAATGTTAAGTCACAATGGGATAATGAACGAGACTTGTCAAGTTCATTATCCGTCTCATTGTGACTTAACTAAGAACAGTGCACATCGCTAATGCACGAGCCACGAAAGATGAATTATTTTTGTTATAATACAGGTCTAAAATATGAACATGAAGTCAAAAAATTGGACGCAAACCTGATGGAAATGCCAAGATTATCTTACAGTCACAAAGGTCACCATTTGTTTTCCTTGATGACATCACATAAGCGCAGCCTAACATAATGCGCGTCTCAGTGTGCGCATCAAAGTCCTTAAGTTTGTACACGCCAGAGGTATGCATAATGCGTATCTTATAATCACATTTTGCCATGGGTTATCACTTTTTGATGGGAACTTTTTTGCATGGTCATGATGGTAGGAAAGGAAAATGCTTATGGTGTCATATGTCCAATTTGAATGCCTATATTCTAGGACCCATTTTATAACATGAACTCAAAAAACATTTCATCTGCAAATTCTACTCTCAATATATGATTGCATGTATGAAGTTGAACATTTTTCCAGAAGTGTTTACCAAAGTGCTAATTCAAAAAATTAGTTCATATGCTAATTCTACTCTCAAACCATGTGATTACCTGATAATCTTACATTCATGCTTTATTCAGTCAAAGATGTGGGATTAGGGATAGCTTTGCTTTTGTTTTTTATGTTAGCTTGGTTTAGTGTGAGGGTAAGGGATAGTGTTTGCACTGTTTGGTACAGAGAACTTGAAGTTAAGAATTTAAGGACAGGAATTATTTCAGGGCTGAATTGATAACATTTTGTTCTTCAAATTGGCAACAATAATGTTCCCTTTAGTTATAAATGGTTCTAATTAGGTGTACTGTCTTTGAAAACTATATACATGGTTGGATATTTTGTCGATTAGTTGAAAAAATTTCCAATTTCGATAAAAAATTAATGATTTTGAACCTCTCATTTTGTTGCCAATTTAAGGAGTTTAAAGCTTATTCTCATTTTTTAAATTTATGGCATCAAACGCAATGTGGTCTTGCAACAAAAATGGACATAGATGTGCCGAAATTGTTGCTCTTTCTACTCATGCATCTGTTATATTTTTTAGAGCTCGAAATCAAAAGTTATTGAGCCAAACCACATAGCATGGTCAATTGTCTCGGAATGGTTAAGAATTTAGTTAGTGTAGGAAATAGACTGCGGAGCATTTGTTTCCAGGGCATGTGTTGTAGAACAAATTACAAATATTTATAACTGATTTTAATGACTATGTTGTCTTAACAATTCACAATTTCACTGTCTTTTTTGTTTTCATCCTGCAGGTATACACCAAGGCAATGAAACTGCATTTGGGATGTGTCAAGGGTAGATATTTGCTCTGATCATATATCCAAAGCCAGTTGAACCATCTCTGTTCTGATGTACTGAATAATTGAACGACCCCATCTCATACATGAGCTGTTTCTCCATCACCTCAAGAAAACCATAACACTTGTGGATGTACGCAGTTCCCTTGAGAATCTTGACAGGGCCAATGGATCTTCTCTCAAACTATCATCAATAGAGTGTGAAACAACATGTGACAGACTCCAGACGATCTGATATCGAATGACAGAACTTGGAAGAATGATTGTTAATGGATCGTTAATGGATTAAAAAGCCTGCACCACTCCTGTGTTTTAAAAACTGTCATAAAGTAGACATTAGACTTGCTTTATCGAAGAGAACACTGCAAAATTAGCAGCGAGGAGCGAAGATAAGAAGTTGCGACAGGATCACAATGAGCGACGCCATGGATGACACCCATGCGGATGAGGACAAGCCAATCTTGCTGGATTCCCCGAGTGATACAACAACTACCCCAAGCAGCGACCAATCTCGAGAGGTCACGTATGAGATCCTTTTGCCAAATGAAGTAAGTGGGACTGAGACAATACAACACACATAATGTATATTGCATTTATCTATATAGCAGAACTATTCCGGGGTGCATTATCAAACTAAGAATAACAAGAAAAGAAAAAAATTCTGAAGGATACAGACTATTACAAAATTGTGTTGAATTTCATTCTTGTACTGTATGCATTTGAAGAAAGATATAAGATATATGTTCTATAGTTAGAAAAGAAGATTTGATTGATTTCTAGTGTGTCTATACTCTGTTTTAGGGGAAAATATACTCTCAAAAAGTATGTCATTAGTGGGATTGCATGTCTTTAGGAAAGTTGTGTTTTTTTAGTTGTAGGGATAGTTGTTTTATTCATTTGACACAGGCTCTAATAGTTGTTTATTTGTCTATTTCTTTTCCTTGTTTTCAATTTTAAGTAAATATGTTTAATGCAAAGTTTCATTATCAAAAAGTGGCATCTTTTGGATGTGTCAAATGATTTTATACCATCCTGATGAACATGTTCTACAATTTCCTTTTTTCCCCCTTCCAAATGAATCTCTTGATAAGAATGAGAGAGGTCACATGGCACAGGACAATGAATATTCAGTGATACCTGAACTCGACCAATCAAATTACACTGAGCTCATCCATTCAGAAGTCCCAGAGCCAAGTACATACGAGACCACAACATTCCAGCCCAAACGAGGACTAGAGTCTAGCCCTGAGCATGGCTGGAACCCAAACTGGCGCAGAACCAATGAGAACGATGATAATGATGACTGTAGCCAATCAGCATTAAGTATGGCTGATGCCCAGAGTGTCCACAGCCAATCAGCATCTAGCACGGCTGATGCGCAGAGCATCCACAGCACGCATAGTCTGGGAAGTGAGACATCCCCGGACCAGACTGATGGAGGTGGTGAACATACGGCGAGTGCGCACATCACATCACTCATCGGAAAACTCAACCAGACTGACATGATGGGGACACGCCCCATCCCAACGTCCCTCCCCCTTGGAACCGTTGGAAGCACAGGACCCTACAGAGGCTTCTCCCGCAACCCCGGGCAGGCTCTGGTGGGTAGCCCCTCCCAACCCACCGCAGCGAGAGCCGAGAAGCCGAGGGCGGCATTCAAGATGCGTTCGGGAGAGTCAATCCTTGGCCATGCCGGTGGAGGTGAGCTTCAGTTTGACGATGATGGGAAGGAATACACAGAGTGGACAGAGAATGAGATTTATCAAGGTAGATATCGATGCATCGTATCGAACTAAAAACAACTAATGCACGTGTTGCTTGTGTCTTGTTGGCATGTACTAACATCTCTCTCAAAAATAGTACAACTCAAGAATATCAAATTCGCATCTTCTTCCTCCATATTCAATTCTCTCTTTCTCAAATCATGCCGTTTCATAGAATATCTATAGAACATTTATTTGACCTTGCATATTCTTGTATCACATTCCATTCGATCTTCCTCATAACCTCAGAATTCCCTCAAATTTCATCCGATTTCCATCCAAATTCTGATCAAATTCTTTTCAATCTTGCCTTTGTCTATTTGCCTCTACTCATCAAATATCTCTGCCAAATTGCTAGGCTTGCCTATGTTGCATAATTTGGTGCAATCAATCAATGTGTCTTTCACTCACCATGCATTTTGTGTCTGGTCTGTTTACACTAACACCAAATCTCGGCATCTGTCCAACTTTGCTCTGTTGACTGTTTCACACTTGCATGACCAACACCAAAAGTGATGAATCAGGAAAGCTTCATATATGCACTCAAATTTGGTGTATAATTGTGTGCTGGTTCCTTGTCCAATAGAATGGAAAATCGATGATGACAAACTCAATCAAAAGAGGTAAACATTCTTACTTTCTTACTTAACATATTTGTCCAAAAAGAACATGTCAAGAGAGGAATCAGTTGGGATGACTAGGGTTCTGTCCATGAGCAATTTTGAGCTATCCATGTATATTCTTTTTTCAAGTAGGATTTCAAAGAAGATGTACAAGTTTAGATTCGGGTTTTGTGATTTTGGATTCAAGAGGAGTCTCAGTATTTTTTCCTTAACTTGTCAACAACTGTCCAACTATATGATATTGGTTGTATGTCAACTAACACAAGCCACATGTGTTTCACTAAAGCCACCTGGTAATAACATTACAGGATTCTCATTTCTCTGTCAGCTCATTGTGTAACTCTTCTCACTCTGTCATACTTTAATCATAATATTATCTGCTCATATTCAGAAAGGTGTTACATGTATCTTAAATCATTCATTACAGTGTTAACGCCTTTTTGGCTCTCACAAAAGGATGTATGCTCATTGTCAATCTGCTGTTGTACAATTTTTGTCATGTGCCTGTAATATCCTTCTGTCAGGCACATAATGTGTTTTCCTTTAAACGTGTTGCTCACTTCAAAGTCAAAATGTTGAAAGTCTTTGTGTTGAAGGAAAAAAAAACTAACTGTGAGCTTGACTTTTTTTTCTTACTAAAATTCACTGTTATGTAGCATATCATCTACTAAGAGCTAGAAGAAAATTGAATCATATCAAGTTGGTCACTTCAGGTTCTCAGTTGAAGATATGTGTCGTTACCTCCTGGGATCTGTTTACATTTGCAAAATGAGTACCTCCTAGGAGATTGTTACGGTTACATGAAGGTGTCTGTGAAAAAAATTACACATGACAGAAAGGATAAAATAGCTAGAGTCTCCACATAGGCATCGACCTCTCATAGACCAGCCTTGATGCTTTTGCTATTGCACAGTGTGCATTTCTCAACTTCAGGCCCATTTCTGAAACTGATCATATTCAAATTGCAAGCCCCAGCACAGAATGTACTGCTGTTCAATTGTAACATATTGTTCTGAAGTTCCAGGCAAGATTGTGTCTTCCATTTCGATCTCAGAGAATTCCATGTAAGAGGATAGTTTTGTGGAAGATAAGACAAGAACGAATGCTACTATCGATTGTTATACCTAATGTTATGTTGTTAGTCCTTAATCAAACGTTCAGGTTGTAATCCTGTGAGGCCAGCTCTCAGGTTCATCCAACCTGGTCGTTGAAAGACACAGGATTGTACACCAAGCTTGAAGGCTACTATTGATTCTGATATCAATTGGTATGTCAACTAGCAGTCAGGATTAGACTCCTTGAGATGTTTAAGGGATATCAGGTTGATCATTCTTGGTTATTGAAAGACTCAACATTATTCACTATACTTGAAACCTACCAGTGATTCTGACATCCAGTAGTATATTGTGAGTCTTTCAACAAGCAATCGGGATCAAATGCTTCTAAATCTAGGTGTCTGGAGAAGTTCAGGTTGATCCTTCTTGGTTATTGAAAGACTCACTATTGTCCACTGAGCTTGGCGATTAACGATGACATTGTCCAGTGATATTTTGTGAGTCCTTCAGCAAGCAGTAAGGATCGGATGCCTTTAGGTTTCTGGAGGATTTCAGGTTGATCCTTCTTGGTTGTTGAAAGACCAACTATTGTACACTGAGCTTGGTGATTCACAATGACATTGTCCAGTGAGATATTGTAAGTCTTTCAACCAGCAGCAAGGATTGATTGTCTTTAGGTGTTTGGAGGATTTCAGGTTGATCCTTCTTTTTTGTTGAAAGTCTAGCAATAGTCCAATGAGCTTGATGGCTACCATTAATTACAATGTCCTATGGTGCTGTGTGAGACTTTTAACACACAGAAGGGATCTGCGCCTTTAGGTGTCAGGAGGATCTCGTTGATCCTTCATGTTCGTTGAAAGATCCACGATCATTTACTCTAAACCTAAGTAAATTCTGATATCCTGTGGTGTCTTTCACCAAGTAGACAGGATGGGATCATAAGAGGTTTCTGGAGGATTTTAGGTTGATCCTGTATGATTGTTGAAAGACTAACAATTGTCCATGGGGACTCCATTACAACTGCTGTGCAATATGACTTAAGTATATATTTGTTCATGTGTCATAGCCTTTACCCTGGTAAGCTGTTGTACATAGAGGTTTATGATTTAGAGTTGAACACAGTTATGTCTGGGATAAATCCGATTCGACTGAGGAAGGGCCAAACTGTCTGTCCTTCTTTACTGTCCTGCTAAACTTATGACAGAAATGCCTTTTGGGGGATAAATTTAAGTAGTCTTTCTTCTTTTTGAATGTGTTCTCTGACATGTATGAAATCTCCAGTCATGATATGGCCTGTTGATAGTCAGAAAGGGATTAACTCTGTATTTAAGAATATGAGTTCACGCCCTTCTGCCTCTAAGTAGACAATTTATTCATTGTTTAGAACTGGTTGATGTGTGTCATTGTCAAACTTGTATTCCACATTTTAATTGTCAGTCATGATGTGTTGTTATTCTAACCTTCTGCAAACTATCTGTGTATAACTCATTATCAAAGTTAAACCATCTGAGAGAAAGAAGGACATTAACCCATATCATTTAACATATAGTTAACACCCTTCTGGCTCTCAACATATGATTAACGCTCTTCTTCTTTTCCTATAAATGTTTATATGTATCAGTGTTTACATGTTTGACCAATGATGTGTGTATCTTTCATCAGTGTTGAGTCTGTGTATTTGTTATCCCCCTCATTATAGCTGTGTACTCTTTGCTCATTTGCCAGCTTATTGCAAATATCTATCATACTATGTCTCCTTTCCGCATTTACTTTTCTATGAAATGTGTATTGTATACCTTATACCAAGAAGTAATTTCTTTTCTTTTTTTGTCATGATAAGTACTTACCGTGGCCAGCTTTAACATTTCTTGTGACCCCATTAATTGTTAAGACATTTTATCTATGTTGTTTAATCAATGTTTATATTGTTTCAGCTCCTCTTACATCTACCACATCAAGAACTCAAAAACCAGAAACTTATGCGTGCATGTAACTTTTGCCAATGTCCCAACTTTTCCAGATTTGCAAAGTTTCGTAATGGGTTCACCAAACCATATTTGTATGAATCCTGAGTTTCTTCCTGTGAAAACTGCTACCGTCTGCAATTCGTGAAAGTTTGGGATGATACAATATATCGTCTGTCTGGAGCGGGAAGCGCGTTATTAAAATCATATACTTTACCACATTGTTAACGTCGTTCTGGCTCTGAGCAGAGTATGTGTAGTCTCGCTTCAATGTTTATACACACAAATTTTTTTCGTACATGAAGATAAACCCTTAAGTAAAGAAAACAAATATCCTCAAGTACTTTCATGAGCTGCTCCCCAAATGGTGTGCACAATTTTGGTTGTGGAATATACCCATGCTTGTTTATTTTTCAAGTTTAGAGGGCAGGGTTGAGACAAGAAGAAAATAAGAGAAAAGAAGATGAAATCCTAGTTGAGCTGCTAAACAGGCTATCCATCTTGTTGTCGCCTTACCAAAGCTTGACAAGAGATTGATCTCTTAAACCAACCGGTGAGGAGGTGGTTACTTTACTAGAATCAATTTCATCAGTGCCCTACTTCATTCAGATCTAGCGGCTTATTGTTGCAACTGTCTCTGTACCATAAGCAAGTGACAGGGAGAAGAGAGGAGAGGGGAGGGAGGGGAAGAGAGAGAGAGAGAGAGGGAGAGAGAGGGAGAGAGAGGGAGAGAGAGGGAGGGAGAGGGGAGGGGAGAAGAGGAAGAGAAATAGAGAAAGGAGGGAAAAGTAGAAACTGTGTCATGTCAACGTAACTCATCTTGTGGCTTATCCATCCAAAGTGTTTTGGGGAAGATTAATTGCGTTAACCCCAAACCCAGGATTCTTCCCAGCATTGACATGAAAAACGATCATCTTCTCATCAAGAGAGAGAATGTGTTCCACCAAGCTCTATTTTCAGATACAGATCAATCACTTTATAAACAAGTTTACTGGAGGTTTAGTTACCAGTGAGAAGTGTTGATCAACTTGTAAACCTCTGATACACGTTGTACTCCATCAATTACATGTAGACCAATTTTGGTGTCATTCACCCATTCTAATGTGTTGTATCCTGCTCTGTAGGTGTTGTATAGTGGATACATCACTAGACTGTGGATCACATGGCCACGGCACTAAGGTTCTTTGGCAAGACATTAATCTAGATTTGCCACTCTCCACCCAGGGGTAGCAAATGAGTAGCTGGTAGGGAGTTACTTCTTGAATGCTTTCAGTGCCTTCAGGCTGCTGTGCTAAAGCCAGGGTGATGGCAGTATTTTGTTGTGCCTTGAGCACCCCCTGGGATGAATATGTTCGCAATATAAATGTAGCTACATTAGTCAGGTTCACACGAAGGGGGCTAAACTCTAACTTTCGCTTGTAGTTTCAGAACTTAAAGTTAACTTGTAGTTATCTTGTAGTTTCAGACCATATGAGCGGACTTTTAGTTTCGAAACTTTAAGTTTACTTGTAGTTCTAGAACCACAAGCAAGCTCGTGGTTAACACCAAAACCACGAGCAGCAGTCCTCCGTGGCAGTGTCGGACAGTGTGAACAGAATAAATTTTAAGTTTCACAAGCTGGAGTTAACGATGACCTCGCTGTTCATGTTAAACTTCCGGGTCATACCCTTACAGGATCATTATGTGTACTGTACACACAATCAGTAGTATCTACTTCTGGTGTTAACAACGACAATCGCTCAGCTTGTAGTTTCAGAACAATGAGCATCGTTGTTGAGCATAGTTGTTTCGGGCCCGTGTGAACCCTTGCCGTGGTTAGTGAGTTGTTATTTTGTTAACAAAGGTTTGCTAACTTACAGTTTCGAAACCACAAGTCCCATATGAACGTAGCTATTATCATTGTTATGCTTGTATTATTATATATAATCTTCGGTGGCAATTGCAACAATATTCAGGCACAAGCTCATCTCTGGATACATCATGCATATCAATCGATCATTTGTCTTGCGGTTTACCAAGATGGTTTGGCAACACGTTTGGAGCATGTTGTTACGCCTTTCTTAGAAATGTCTGTCGGCCCGCTGATCGATGTGCAGTGTCTTCCTGCCACAAATCGACCCATATTGCAACAGGATGCGGAATATTCAGGAGAAAGATGGGTAAAAATGGATGCCACAGAAAACTTGTTTTGAGGGATCGACTGGACAGGCAGATGTTCCTCTGTCCCCTCGGCTCTGCTGATGGGCAATGGTCAGAAGGAATGAGAAATGAGGGAAGATAGAGGACAATATATGGATACTGTCTTTGTTTTGCAAGATGAGAGAGAAAGAAAGAGAGAGAGGGAAAGATATATGGATGGAGCTGGACAGAAGGTGAGGGAAGGGAGGGTAGAGGGAAAGAGAAATATAACAAGATATAACACACAAATAGAGGGATATAGGAATAGGTATAGAGAGAGAAAGAAAGAGCGGAGAGAGGGAGGGAGGGGAAGTGAGAGTGGGAGGGAGTGAGAGTGGGAGGGAGGGAGGGAGGGAGAGAAAGAGAGAGATAAAAAAACAGGTGTGGAGACAAAGAGAAGAAAAAGAGTGAAAGTAGGGGAGTAGAAGGAATGAGAAGAAGGGATTGGGAAGAGAAAAGGGGATGGTAGAGAGAAAGAGAAATATATTGAGAGAGAATTTTATACTGAGACAGATAGATGTATAGATGGGATCAAGGTATGGAGGAGGAGGGAGAGAGAGAGGGGGAGAGGGAGGGATGGAGAAAGGGAGATAAAGAGAGAGAGAGAGAGGGTGAGAGAAAGGAAGAAAGAGGGGAAGGGTGGTTGGAAAGAAAGATGGTCAGTGTATTATGAGAAACATTTGAGTATAGACCTATGACATATAATGCTTAAGTGAAAATGATAGAGACAGAAACATCTCAGAGAATAATGGAGAAATCCAGAATTTTGGAGATTGAATAAGAGAACAAAAAGATGTTGGGGAATGAACTGGCAGTGAAGAAGACAAAATAGTCGAAGTTAAAGTGGATTAGATACACAATGATTAGATATAGAGATAGAAATAAGGAAAGATTGATGAAGACAGACAAGCCTAATGCACTTCTCTTCAGAGCATATGAATTGAAACCAGCCTTATCAATCTTTTGATCTATAGATCAGTTCATCAGATACAAAGATCAATAGATTAAGTGTTTAGATTTTGACACCTTAGTAGACTAGTCTTGCAATCTAGACTTCAGTTTCATTATTACATCAAATTTTCAGAAAAACTTAGTGAATGAGCTTTTCCTCCTAAAATTGGCAACAGTTGTATTTGTTTTACATTCTTGAGACAAAATAAAATGATTCTGTAAGAATAGATATGACATAATGTAGCAAAATAAAAACTAATTTTTTCTTTGAGAATCATGATTTTTTTGTTTGACTATGTGTTGCCAATTTGAATATTGTAGTGATTACTTTTTTGTTTGAAATATTGTTTTCAGTGAACCACATCACATACTACTATAGAAATGGATTCATATTGCACTATCAGTTTTGCTCTTCCTGCTTATAATGTATTTTTAAAAATTAAATAAGATTGTCCTCAATCAATATTTAGATTCTGAACTTATTTCAAATCTAACTTTACTGACAGTAGAATATGTGATATGAGTCTCATACCCTTCTATAATGGTACTGGTGATCCAAATGAAAAAAAGAGGTAAATATTCAAGAAATACCATAAACAAACACTTCTTTGCAAATGTCTTGTCTGGAGATACATATAAAATACAGCTCAAAGTCCGCCTACTTAAATGTTGCTACCTTGCGTGTAAGGACTTGATTGCTGTTGACACCCAGCGTGTAAGGACTTGATTGCTGTTGATGTCCTGCAGTGGAACTGTTTTGTATATTATTTTTACATAATTATTATTAGCAAATGAAAATGAAAAAGCAAAACCCCCCCCCCCCAAAAAAACATGATGATATTCTGAATTGCAAACTGTATTATTTCTAATGATAATAGTAATAATGATATAAAACCCTTTTTGTGTATTACATATCACATTATGATAGAGCATCCCCATGTGCGTTCAAAGAGTTAGAATATCATTACCTAGCTTAAACTTCCATAGCTTAAACTTCCATTTACACTATCATTGTCAACAATATAAAGAACTATGAAACAACTGAATATGTTGAATAACTCCCTGAAGCAATTCTATTTTCTCAGAGAAAATTCACAAATGTTTGATATTCTTATGTGGAATTAATGTTAGTTTTATGTGTTAATTTTAACTGAAAAAATATACAAATCTCTGATATCTGTTTATGTCATTGGTATGATTTTTTTAAATGTACTTTATAATTATTCAAAAATACAATGCACAATGCTATTTCGGGATATGTTAAGCAATCCCCTGTGGGAATTCTGTTTTGAGGTTTTGTAAGTACCTGTAAATACATGTTTATTTAATTTTAAAAATTGTTTTTGTAGATAGTGTCTGTTGAGAGCCAGAAGGGCGTTAACTCTGTGTTAAAGTATATGACTTAATTCCCTTCTGACGCTAGCTCTCAGCAGATGATATGTTTTCTGTGCTGCATATACAAAATATATTTTCCAGAATTAAATGATACATTGCATTTATTAATGTTGTGCCAACTAGAAGGGCACACAGAAAAAACTTTGATCATAATTTCATCTTTTATGGTTTTGTAATGAAAGGATAAAGAAATGCTTTTAAGGAACTAAGATTTCTGAATCTGAATATTTAAAGGAAGAAAAATGTATAGCGTATGCATGAAATTTGAAGGCGATTGGGGGTAAAAAGGATTAGAATCAGTGACTCTGATCACACCTGACTAGTGTATGGTTAGAGGCCATTCACTGTCTGTCTGTCAGTAGCCAATGTGAGCTCATTCACACTAGACAACATTTCTACAAACTTTGTATGAAGAATCGATGTATATAGAGCAAAAGGGGCATACAAATGAGATAATAATGTTGTATTTATAAAGAAATATAGTGTAAAGAAACTCATTTTGGGGTAGGTCAGGTTTCACCATATGTTTAGTGTCAGCGTACATTGCTTGATGTTCAAAATTACAGCTCCGGTCTTTACAGCTTCCGCCTTTACGGTCACAGTAATACCCATCTAATCATAGATTTTTTGTTCAGTACAAAGTTCAAAGAGGCCACAGATGTTGATCCAAGTTTTCATTCGAAGAAATGATACTCACGCCTCTCTTTCCCTACAAAACATTTTGTAATAACATTTACACTACAGAAAAAAATATGAAGCTCTATGATAAAGTTTGCTAGTCTGAATGGGAGTATATCATGTCAATGGTATTGCACACTGAAGCAGTAGGAAAGCGTTGAGGATGTGAGAGGGAAATCATTGAACTAATGAATGCTTCCTGTTGCTCTCAGCGTTTGGTGAGGTGTTGAACGAAGAGATTGGGAGAAGACTTCTGACAAGGAAATAGTTTATACCTGATTGACCTGCAATGTGCTTTACACAATGAAATAGATGGGGATTGGTGACATCGTATTTGGACACTTGTAGCTTTGTGGCACTATTTTTAGATTTGGAAAATTAGGGTGGGTTGGTGCCATATGACTTATGATTTGTATGTCTTGGACTCTGTTAAATACAACTTCTAATCATTTACAAACATGGTTCTGAACATATGGGGGGCCTGTAAATAATCGTGTCCTCTATATTATAACATAACAAGAAGTCTTGAGCAATACGACAATATAAAGCATTACAGTTCCTTTGATGAGGGTATTTTTAGGTTTGTGAGTTAGATCTAGGGAGAATTAAGAGAGAGAGAGAGGGAGGGGTGGGATCTTCCAACTTAATTGCATAATTTCATATCCTTAGCCTTGCTATTTGACAAGTGATTATCAGTTACAAAACCTACAGGGGTTAGGGTTTCCATTTGTAAGGTCTGTGGGTTAGACTAGAGTATTCCTGATTGATAAATGGTGTAATCTTAGTTGTGAATAGCTTATCGTCAACCTGGGACAGGGCTATGAATAATTTGCGGGCGATTCCAATACAGGCTCATGAATAAAAGAGTGCATTCTGGGATGTGTGAAATGGAACAGTCCTCTCAACGGAATAATTGTGATCCCCATCTCCTAATCTTGCTCCAAGTTCTTAAACAAAATGATGGTTTGAGGTGTGCCTATGACGTCTATGGCTTACATACCAGAGACCTATAATGATGGATTAGTTTGACGGAATGATAGTTGTTTTTATTCAAGGACACATGTATATATTTTTCAACGATGAAATGTTGTGTACCTTGGCCTGCATTTTGCAGTATTAACGTTTGACATTAATAACGTTAATAACATTTATAAAACGGGTTCAAGAATGTAGCCATCCTGATTGGTCGAATAACACCACATGACCGTGCAAAAAAAAAGTACTAACGCACAGCGAGGGGACTAACGCACGGCTAATCCGGATCAAACACTGATTGTAAGAAAACACTAAAAATTGTAGACCCGTTTTATAAAACTATTAATACATGGTTGTGAGTTCGTGCGTTAGTGCGATCCAGCAACACGCAGGTTTTTATCGTGGTGTCTAACACACTCGGCTACGCCTCGTATGTTAGTACGTACGATAAAAACCTTTGTGTTGCCAGATCGCACTAACGCACTCCCAACCATGTATTAATAGTATATTGATGTTAGTAACGTTAATGACATTTGACTGGGTCCTGTGGCCAAAGACGACGCCACTAAAAATGTGATACTTTGTTCGTGTCTCAAGAAAAGAACTTCACGTATTAATATTTGAAAAGTTTGTGAATACTTTATTCAGAATTACACTTTATTCAAAATTACAAGGTATGGTCTTCCTTCCAGACAGAGAAAAGAGCTAATTTACTTCAAATCATGGGCAGTCTTGCAACTCATCTGATATTGCAATGATTAGTAGTCCACTGGGCCTTTTCTGAACCTGAGACCTTTGCTGCAGGAGACGCACACATAACAGAATGGCATAACACACACTCCTATTACTCTCGAATGTCCCTATTGGTTATATGACACTTAAAAAAAAAAAAAAAGCTTTATTGAACCTAGCTGAGAACATAATTTTTCATTTATGCACTTTATCCCTAAGGCGACTACTTTAAAATTCATTATTCATATTCTTTTTAAGATTATAATACCATGCAAAAACAAAGTCTTAAATACCAACTTCACCTGGCACTTCCTTTTCCCCTGTATCTTTTGATATAAGATTAACCATACAGGTGGCAAATAAAAAGGTAGAAAAAAAAAGTTAAAGAGAAGGTTTGGTTCTGGTCAAAATTAAGTAGTGATTTTTCTCATTCTTTCTTTTTTAATGTGGAAGAATTTCATATAAGCAGTGTCACATTGAAAGGACTGCTCTTAAAATGCTCTTGTATTTCAAATATATATGAAAAAAGTTTGCAACTTTATACCAGATTTTCATGCTACATGTAAGTGTTTCATCCCATATACCCATATATGTGTGCAGTGCTTTCACTCCATGTGAATTTTACCAAGACCTGGATCCATTTGATACCATTTATATGATTCAGAAACCTCAGTATATAATCATTTTTATGTACTACATTATTACCTCTTTCAGAATGACATGTAGGCAGTTCTTTTTTCACAAGGAAAATATATAACTAGTACTTGACTTAAATTATCATAAGATGAAGGAAGAGGTAAAGATAGAAAAACAAACTGAAGAAGAAGAATTTAGTTATAGCACAAAATGGACCATTAAAGGAACAGTTTAGGAGAGATCTTGAGAGAAAGAGAGCAAGAAAGAGAGAGATAGAAAGAAAAATACAGAAAGATAGAAAGAAAAAGAGAGGTAGGCAGAAGAAGAGAAGACAGGATAGAGAGAACGAGGGGAAATCACTTTGGGGAATCCAGCAGAAAAGGTTGGGTCATATGGGCTTAAAGAAAAGTCATGAATGACGATCCTGGATGAAGCTAGCATGGCGTGGAAAACGTGATGCCGCATATCATGGCCTCCCTATATGGCATAAATTGTCTCTCGTCTCCTAGGAGAGCAATTGAAGGATTTGGTCTGGTGACGATCCGCTCGTTTTTGACAGCATGCATTCTGAGTATAATTTTTCAGCGGGCTACGGAGCAATATGATGCAATAGAAATGAATTTTGCTGCCCTTTAGTGTAATGTGACAGTAGCACCTGGTATTGTATTGATTTTTTCAATTTTCACCTTTAGACGTAAAGGAGAATTTGATTTTAAAGTGACTCTCGTGCTTTTTCTGTTCAGGTGCTCTTCTTTCACTCTACCAAGTGTTATGGGAATTATCTGCTTCAACTGTTTTTAAGATTATGTGTTTATTTTCTGTATGGAATTTGTCAGTTTATGTGGTTTTTAGACCTTATTTAACGCAAAATGAACATACATAGTCATTATCATCATTGTCATAATCACTATCATCATCAATATTATCATCATCATTCTTCTCAACATCATCACCAACATCAACATCATCATCATCGTCATCATCACCAACATCATCACCAATATCATCACCATCATTATCATCATCATCATCACCACCATCATAATCATCATCATCATCATGACATCTACATTAGATGTGAAACAATTATAATTGTTTAACTTTAAGAAAAAAGAAGCTTAATCTACGAAAATTAGAAAGCCTGCTTTGAACTTCACTGGAAAAGCCTCTCACTGAATGTGTGCTTCCATCATCCAAAATGCATTTTTCTCATATCCCATTATTTGACCACATCTCGCTTATAAATCAGAGAGAAACATGATTTGAAATGATGACATAATCATCAAAACCAATCTCCATGAAAACTTGTGAAAAAGAAGAAAGCAGATCAAATCTTCTCAGGCCTTCCTGTTTGCTTGAAACCTGAGTTTGTAAAAATAATTCTTTGAGCGATGGAATTTGAAATCTTATTCCGTTGCCATGGCAATTTCCCTAGAGACCAAGAGATGACCTTAAACCAACACTTGTCTTGGTCACTGTATTAACAAGTTTACTTCCATTTCAGCAATTTTCCTCATTTGCTGGTATTGTTTTGCCCAATTATTTGAAGAGATACCTTATCATTTCAAGAGATGAGAGATTACTGAAAAAAAGGATCGAGATGAAGGATTGCTTTTCGGTGACGAGATGGGCGTGAGTTAGAATGGTAGGTGTAGAGTTTTGCTCTTTCTGCATCATCGCCAGTGTGGCATTTTAATCTAAAAGATGAGACGGCCTCTTCCCTCTAGGGACACTTAGGCAAAGTAGATGTTATATGCCTCCTGGGGTTGGGTTACAACAAGCTAGGGAGAGAGAAAGAGAGAGTGAGAGCGAGAGAGAGAGAGAGAGAGAGAGAGTGAGAGCAAGAGAGAGAGAGAGAGAAAGAGAGAGAGAGAAAAAAAAAGAGAGAGAGAGAGAAAGAGTAAGAGTGAGAGTGGAGGAGAGGATGGGAGGAGGTAGAAGCCAAATAGAAAGGAAGAGAGATAGAGAAAGAGGAAGAGAAAGACAAACAGACACATAGAGAAAGAGAGTCAAGGAGAGAGAGAGCAAGGGAGGGATGAAGGGAAGGAAGGTTGGTGGCACAATTACACAGTGGAATAACATTGGGAAAAAAAGACTTCTCACACAGTATTTCAGTAGTTCTTCATCACTTTCTCTAGTGTGTAATATGTACAGTACATGTATAATCTATTTGTACTGCATTTTCTTGAACCCAGTATATCAGCCCTCAAGTGTATTTTTTGTAGGTCTATTTCTATGTCAATTGATGTCAATTTTTTTCATGTATTCCTTCAGAGAATTTAAGAGTCAAGACTTCTTTTTATAGTTGATTAAATTGTGCCATTTGATTTTTTATCAAATCTATGTCTTGTAAACATGTATGTGTTATTGTGTATTTCTTTTTTTTATTTAATAGTTTTAAGGTTTTTTTGTGATTTTATCGTGTGCTAAGAGGCAGAAGGGCGTTAACCAGTATACTTTTCCTTTGAGTAAGCGTCTTTTTAGCTCTCAACAGATGATATGTAAAGTCAGTAATGATACACAGTATGCTCCATGAATATCTATTTTTGTTTTATGTTGTAGAGATGCTTTGTTACATTTCTTTTTGAATAGTATAGAGGTATATAACATTATCTGAGCAGCAGCAAATCAATTTGAATGGCCTATTCAGGACTCTCCTTGTGGGGACTGATGGCTTGCCCAGCTGTCCATTGTTTGCAATTGCATAATATATACAACAAAAATTTAAAAAAAGACCTCTACCTTGCAGACTATGTTTTACGTGTGTCAATTATTGTAACTTTTATTTTTATTTTTGTTACTTTTCCTCCTTTTTCATTCTGCTGTCTACTCTGTTTAAGCAACAACAACAAAAAAGAAAAGGAATATAGCAGATGATTTTGGTGACATTTTCTCATTAACCCTTTCGAGACAATTGACCACATTTTGTGGTTTGGCCCAATAACTTTTGATTTAGAGCCTTAAAAAATATACCAGATGCATGAGTAGAAAGAGCAAAAAATTCTACACATACTGTGTCCATTTTTGTTGCATGATCATATTGCGTTTGATGCCAGGAATTTTAAAAATGAGAATAAGATTGAACATCCTTAAATTGGCAACACATTGAGAGATTCAAAATCATTGTTTTTTTGTCCAAATTGGCAACTTTTTCAACTTTTCGACAAAGTTCCTAACCATGTATATTATTTTCAAGACATTACATCTTATTAGAACCATGTAGCACCAAAAGAAAAATATCATTGTTGTCAATTTGAAGAACAAAATGTGATCAATTTACCCCTTAAATAATTCATGTCCTGAAAGGGTTAAACAAGGAAGGTCACATAAATGTCATGGATACTCTGTAGCTGTTAACTTTTAGTCTGGTGACATTTAATCCAGCAACATTTTCTCCAGTGACATTATTTCTGGGCTTTATTTTGTACAAGATACAGGGTTAGGTGTAGGGTTAGACTGAGGTCTAGTGTTTGGTGAAGGGTTGAAGATAGGAATTCAGTTAGGGTTAGGGTTAGGTTAGGGTTAGGTTTAGGTTTAGGGTTGGAATGAGGTCTAGTGTTTGGTCAAGGGTGGAAGGTAGGAATTCAGTTAGTGTAGGGTTAGGTTTAGGTTTAGGGTTAGGGTTGGAATGAGGTCTATTGTTTGGTCAAGGGTGGAAGGTAGGAATTCAGTTAGTGTAGGGTTAGGATTAGGGTTAGGTTTAGTTTTAGGGTTAGACTGAGGTCTAGTGTTTGGTGAAGGGTTGAAGGTAGGCATTCAGTTAGTGTAGGGAATCAGCTATGGAGCAATTGTTATTGGAGCATACAATGTTTATATTCTAGAACTCTGTTGTTCAATCATAAATTTATTCCTCACCCCACCCCTCCTCCCTAAACAATTGTCATGTTATTCTTACATGCTCATTTTGCATACTAATCCTTCATCCACCCTCCATCCATCATATTTTTGATTTTCTTTCATTCTTCAGCCACCGCTCGATCAGACGAATACACCGCCTCCCCTCTTCATCTCGCGCACCGCTTTGATGCTCTTGAAGTCAATATGCTAGAGGGCGGTCTTTATGAGGACATGCAGTTTGACGAGAGCGAGCAAGGTTAGATCACAACATTTCGTTTGATGTTTTTCATTTTTCTGAATAATGTTTTTTCTTCTAAGGAATGTTGAAGTGGTGGAGTTTTCATTCAATGCAAAATAAGACAGGTAAGGCATACTCTGGTTTTGAATCATGACAGACAAGGGTTTCATTTGAAGGAGTGAGTACTCAGATTTTTGTCCTCAAATTGGCAATGCTGGTATTTCTCCTTGATTGTCGCACATCTTTACATTCCCAAAGAATAGAAAATATTGTGAAATGAATGTGAAATTTTGTGGGAAAGCAGTTACCAGTTTGTGAAAAAAAAAAGTTTTTGTATTCCAGCTGAAAAGAAATTTTTGAAGAAGGTAAGAGAATTTTAAAGCTTCCCTCACATGATGCAGTAAACCGCTTAAAAATAACAACTCCGCAGCGTAATGCAATGACATCAGCTTAGTGCTCTTCTCTTTACTGTATCTTATGTGGCAGAAACAAGTGAGTAGGCTTAGGGGCCTTTCTTACACTTAGCTACTTTTTTCCTCATCCCTGCTTACCATTCATTTGCAATTGAATTGTTTGTTGTTGCCATTGCGGTTTTTGAGGCGGTTTATCAGGTTGTGTGTGAAGGGAGCATAAGTCTCTGATAGTCAGCCCCCTTAAAAAGTTTTAAACTTTCGTGGAAATGCTCTTTAAACTTGTGTCCAATGGACTTTAAAGAGTACTGGAGCCCTTTCAGAGAAGCCCTTTCAGGGAATGGTATCGAAGGAAGGGGGAATAGCTAAAAGGTCGAAGCACAAATGAAATTGTAGATTAATTGGGGGATAGGCATGAAATGTGAGAAACATTAGAGCACATGAGTTACGAGGGAAATATGGAAGAGATAAAGGTGTGAGTTGAAAGAAAAAGGGCATCGTTGAGGGTAAAGTACAATTATGGGTTCATTCCAGGTGTGATGTCGCCCTTTGTAACATGTCTGGTGTTATGTCGCTGGTGCCAAAGGGGACACCTTCGTAGAAGCGACGACGGAGAGTGCTGGGCCGTGGGGGAATGTCGCGAATCATGGTAATTGACATTCAGAGTTCCCATCGAGACAGTCCCGGCTACTAGCTAGCAACAGTGGAGAGCCAGCGGCAAGATGGTCTTAATTGCTGTACCATCTGACCCCGCCCTTAGCAACTGCCAGAAGTGGAATGGTGTCATACTATGGATAATTTTGATGCATACAACAATTGGGTTGGGCTATGCCTCTTTGGACTTCAGAAACGTATTCTTGATGATACTTTTACGATTAGATTTAATATTTTGTCTTTTTCTAATGACATGGTAATAGGCCTTTAAGAGAACATTTTTATTTTTTTATTTATTTATTGGTATATAAAATTACTGATCAACAGCAAGCTAAAAGGATCAGTTTACAAATTTGGCAACATAAATCATAGATGTAATGGGATTGAAATGGGATTGAAATAATGAACTTGATTTCAACATTTTCCAAAGCATAGAAATAGAGAAAGTATAATTATTTGAAAACAGCAGAAAAAAGATGGGGAGGGGGGGGGGGGCAGCGGGGATGACCTGACATTTGTTTTGGCAGTTTATAATTGGGTCTTTATTTTTCAAAGATAAAAGATGGGGATTAGGGTTGCTATAGGATTTTATTTTTGGTTAAAGGTACTCAAACCCTTTTGCAGACTTACACCAAATTCTGCGAAACTGTGCACAGGTTTAGTAGACATCCTGTAGATAATGCGTACGAAATTTCAAGGTCACAAGTTCCATAATTCCTTTGTAAGAAATGAAAAATCTTGCTTTTGTTGCAGTGGGAGCTATTCAGAAATCAACACAAGTACATGTAATAGTAACGGTCAAAAACAATTTTAAAAGGTACACTTGTTTTTTTTTAATCGAAGAAAATATGTGTTACCAAATTGTTGTTATTACTTACTTAAAAGCAATTTATACTCCTTTTCACATCTGCACAAGTTTTCCAATTATATTTCTTTTGTAATTGGAAATATACTCACACAGCTTGAAAATTTAGGACTGCAAAAGGGATGAAGTACCTTTAAGGGTTAGGGTTAGGGTTGGGTTTAAGTAGAATAGTGGGTTGGTCTAGGGATGAAGTTAAGAATTCATTTAGCCTAGGAAATCAACTGCAGTGCAAATGTCACAGGTATTTGTATTGTCAAACCCTGGAAGGGGCTGACAGCAATCTCATTCTCTTCTTCTAAGACTTGGATGGCATCATGAGCATTAGTGATTAATGAGTCATATTTTGGTCTACCAGATGCATGCCAAGCAAAGAGCTTTCAGATGCTGAGAGCAGCTCAGACAGAATTATGGTTCCCAGGTGCATGCAGTAAAAGGGAATGTGGCATGCTCTGCACATTAATGCATGATTATCTGAAAGCATTGCATTCAATGAATAATACATAAAAACGAATTTGCCCTTTAGTTTAATGTTGCCATTTATCATGCATTCTGACATTTGTATTATTTCATATATATCATGATTTTGGATATTGATATAATGTATATGCAGAACTTCAAGAGAAAGTAAAAAGAAAGAAAAACTTTCCCCAAATTGAAAAGAATACTTAATATGTACATGTATGTATTGGATATCTATGTGAACATTCCACACTCGGGGGAAAAATGCATTATCATGCAGAAAATCTGTAACTACAGATTATAGATATAAGATTGTTAAACAACATCAAGGTAGAAAAGCAAAGTAGTTTACCCCTTTCATCCACTTTCTCCTGAATCACAGTTTTATGCACTATACATTCTTACCATATTCAAAATTTTCTATGATTCATATTTGTAGTCTTATGATTGTAGTTCCAATGAGTTATTCATTGGATGTAGAATATTGACATATTTTCTTTTATCTTCTCTTGAAAATTTGTAAAATGTCATAACCAGAACAATTAGTCACAAATGATTTTTTTCAAGGAGATCTATTAAACTACTTTTTTTCCTAGAATAGTGATTTCTAAAAATTATTATAAAAGATCATAATGTTCAGTATTAGGTGATAGCATTTGTTTTAGCAATTTAACAATCGATGATTATCTAGAAATGTTTACAATCACGTCACCAGAAGATATTGTGAATCTTAAACCAATACAGGTGAAACTCAACAAATATTTGATAAATTACTTTCATGACTATCATGTGGTACATGATACTCCAACCACATTTTCTAAGAATGAGCAATAAAAGATAGAAAACAAACGGAAAATGGTTAGTTTCGATGTTGACCAGAACTTTCCCATGGGGACACCGCTGTTTTTCTGCTTTCTGCGAAAATTCAATTAAATGTTGAAACCGAGGTGAAAACCGCAGGGGAAATGTAGAGGAGGATCAGGATTCCTCCTTGCTGTCAAGTCCCTTAAGGCCTTTCTCCATCTCCATCATGATGAAGATGGAAGAAGAGGGAGGACCGGTATCTGCAGAGATGCCCTCTTTTTCACTTTGGAGAATGTCTGGAGATAGGAGGATGTCTAGGGAATAGTTTGTTTATCCGGGAATATTGATGAGCAATGGAAGTTCATAAATCAACAACCAGAGTGCTGATTAAACTTGAAGCGGGCTAGTCCTGCTTAGAGATGGGAGAAAGAGAGCTTGGGAGGAGGTTTGTAGGTCAGATGGTCAAAGTCAATGAGACAGAAAGAGATAGAAAGAGGGGGGAGGAAGAGGACAAGGGACAGAAGGAGAGAAGATGGGAGCTCTTGTATTTATGGAAATCAGCCTTTTCTGGAAAGGTGTTCCACCTCCTGAGTTGAGAAATAAACAAATGGATGGATGATTAGAGATGCAGATGGAAAGCTACAAAGAAAAGATCAAAGTAAAGGCAGATGGAAAAAGACAGAGGGAGAGAGAGAGAGAGGAAGAAATGGGTAAAGAAATACAGAGTAAGATGAAAAGACAGGGAGAGAGACAGAAAGAGAGGTCAACAAAGACAGGAAATGAGAAATGGGCAGTGAATGAGACAGAGAGAGAGAGAGAGTGAGAGAGAAAGAGAGGGGAGAGGAACAGATATGTATATAGAAGACAGACTGACAGATGTAGGAAGAGAGATCGAGAGAGAGAGGGAGAAAGAAAGAGAGAGAGAGGGAGAGATAAAGAAAGAGGGGAAGAGGAACAGACAGACAGACTGACAGATGAAAGAAAAGAGATAGAGATGAGAGAGAGAGAGAGAGAGAGGGAATGAGAAAGATAGAAATACTGTACATAGAGAAATAGAAGTTGGAGTGATAGGTGTGGGGGAAAAAAGAGCCTTTATTGAAAATGATGGGATGGAAGAGAATTTGTAAAACAGGTGAGACAAATGACATAACAAAGCAGAGAATAGAAACAAAGGAGATAGATAGGGAGCTACGGAATGAGGAATAGGAGAAAGTGGGGCAGAGCTGAGTAGAGACGACATGGGCTTAATCAGGGATCCCTAGAAGACACGGAGATACAAACACCTGGAGAGCTGATTAAACTTAAACTACGGGGAAAGTGATGAATCGTCAGGCTTATAGGAACTTCGTCTTCTAGTCACGTAATAAACGCAGGAGAGATAGAGCTGGACTGGGAGAAATGATCAGGGAGAGAGAAAGGAAAGGTGTAGGAAGATGTAGAGATAAAAATAAAAAGAGAGAGAGGGAAAGAGGGAGGGAGGGAGATAGGGAGAGAGATGGGGAGAGGGGGAGGGCAGAAGAGAGAGAGAGAGAGAGAGAAGAAATTGTGATAAATCATGAGACAAAGACATGTGATGGGAAAGAGGATTTGTTTTAGAGGGGAGTTAAATACAGTTTATGCTTAACTTAGGATAAGAAAAGGGAAACAAAAGTTATTTAAAAGAATATTAATCAAAATAATGATAGAGAGAGAGGAAAAGGAAAAGAATTAGATAAAAATGTGAAGTATTAAGATAGAACACAAGAGAAGCTCAGCAAGAGGTAAGTGGAGGGAGAATGATAAAAAGATCATTGAAAATTGTTTTATTTATAAAAAATGATTAGAGAAAGTTAGAGAAAAAGAGGAGAAAAAGTACAGCAAGAGAGAAGAGATGGAAAGCAATAGGAAACAGATAGGGAGGGATAGACAGATAAATGGAAAGAGATAGAAATAGAAAGAGAGTGAGAGGTAGGCAGGTATTCTTTAAAAGTATAATGATCCATTACATGGTTTTTCTTGGTAGCTTGTTTCAAGAGGGCACATTCTGGCAAGATATATTATACGAAGAAGAAGATGGAATTTTTGGAATTACTCGTAAAATGGTCCCTTTCCTGTTCTGTGCTTAATCTTGAGAGCAGTGGACAAAATCAAATGACAGACAAGAACTTGATATGACCATCCATGTTATGACATATTCATAACATTCCTCCCAGACACAGGAAATAGCTTCCTACACAATTGAGCATTTCTTCACCGCATATACTTCCTGTCGATTATAAACACCTGCCAAATAATGCAAGGCCATCTTGTCCTAAATACTGAGAGCCAGAAGGGTGTTAGCTCTATGTAAAAGTAAACGAGTTAGTGTCATTCTGGCATAAGTGGATGAACGCTGAGAGGTGGAAATGTGTTAGCTCTATGTAAAAGTATATGAGTTAATCTGGTGTAATTGGTGAAAAGTAGTGGTGTGATCTTTGATGAAAATTCTCTTAACCCATTGACTGTGGGAACAGGCTGGCTCCTGTATGGGGAAGAGAGAATTCAGTAGTCGATGGGTTAAGGCTATGCTGTTTTACTCACTCAAATGAATGCAGTAGATAGATAGATAGATACTTGGCAAAGGTCTTAAAATCTTCCTTTTTGGAGGAAAGGTCTTTCCTTTTTGAGAAGAGATGTGTGGTACATGTAGGTAGAAGGTTTAATTGGTACATTTAATGTTCCAATGCAGACACTGTGCATTTTATGTACAGTGCCTACACTTTGTGTTTGTATAGGCAGGTCTTTATTTGTCACATCATGTTCTACTTATCTTTTGAAATTTGTTTATCAAATCCAATTTTTTGAAATTTAGATTGTTGAAAATACTTATTATACTTTTTAAAGTGAAGTATATCTGCTATTTGGTTTTGTAGATCTTAAGTAGATGTTAAATTACTATTTGTTCAATGCATAAATACAATTGTTTTTTTACAGTGAAATAATGCCTATGCTGTAGTATAGTGGAACTCACTATAAATAGGGCCTTGGAAACATGACAATTACCTTGTTATATCAGGATTATCCTCATATCAGGGTAAACAAAGAAAAGAACATAAAGACCTGCAACCAGCAAAATCCCCTTGTTATATCAGGAATCTCCTTATATTAGAGCTCTTTATAATGAGTTTCCACTGTATTGTGAAGGCAGTTTTATATATCTTCAGGGATGTTGAAGGCTCTATTCCTTTCTAGTCTGTACTGTTAAGTTCTAAATTATCCATCCTGCTTACTTTCATGAAAGGTATATTTGAATTTTAAAAATTAGTCCAATCTTGAAGGCAAGTTGATTTAAAAAAACCCACAGAATTAACAAAGAAATAGAATAGCAAAAGTTTAGAAAATAGTTAATTGAGGTGATATTTATGAATTTCATAAATAATGTGACCACTTATTATATGAGAATCTCAAATTGGTGGGGTTTTTCATTAACTTTGATTTCTTCATGTTTTATTCCTATGTAGGCTTCTTCATCGATGATGATCTCCTTTATGAAGACATCTTGGGTCCGCCTGAGGAAGAGATTCCTCTGGAAGACTTTTATGAGTCAGACAACTGCTCTGACTGTTCCTGGGGCTCTGAGGAGTGGGACACCTATGACAGCGAACAGGAAGAGATGGTGCACAGCTACGTAGAGGCGACTGACCACTCCCCTAAGGGAGCTGTGGAGCGGGGCGGGGGAGGTGGAGGTAATGGAGGAGGTGGAGGAGGCAACCATGTAGGCAGCTCCCACAGGAGGGCAATGGTCTCCACCTACGGCATGGAGAAGGCTCCACAGAGGGAGGAGGCTAAGGTGAGCTGGATCCTTTGTATTTCATTCTTTTCTCAGAAGAAATATTAATGTTTTGAGTTAAAGCAGTTTAATATACTTCTTTTTAACCCTTTCGAGACAATTGACCACATTTTGTGGTTTGGCTCAATAACTTTTGATTCAGAGCTCTAAAAATATACCAGATGCATGAGTAGAAAGAGCAAAAATTTCTACACATCCTACGTCCATTTTTGTTGCATGACCCTATTGCATTTGATGCCAGGAATTTTAAAAATGAGAATAACCTTTAAAATCTTTAAATTGGCAACACCTTGAGCGATTCAAAATCATTGTTTTTTATCAAATTGGCAATTTTTAAAACTTTTCCACAAAGTCGTAACCATGTATATTGTTTTCAAAGACATTACACCTTATTAGAACCATGTAGCACTAAGAGAAAAATATTATTGTTGCCAATTTGAAGAACAAAATGTGATCAATTTAGCCCTTAAATAATTCCTGTCCTGAAAGGGTTAAAGAAGTAGAGTCATTAAGGGCTTGTCACATATCAATAATATGATAAAAATAAAGTAATGTAGAAAGTGTATATATGGTGCTCATTGATTTATGCTGATTAGCCTTCAGCGACGATCTTCTCAGATCCATTACCTTTTCTACATAGATTTAATCATTATCATTAAGCATATCATTGATATGTGACAAGTCCTTTAGGGAGGTACTGTTGAATGATACTTTTATCTGCCAGGAGCCAGAAGGGCATTGACTCCCATCCCATAACATGGAGTTAATGCACTGCAAAAACCAGGGTGTTAAATCAACACCATCTCAGTATCAATATTGGGCTACACCAGAAAAGTGTTAAAACAACACCAGTTTGATAATGGGCTACACCAGATAAGTGTTAAAACAACATCAGTTAGTGTTAAAACAACTCCAGTTTGATTCCAAACTGCTGTTGTTTTAACACTTATCTGGTGTAGTCTAATATAGATACCGAGATGGTGTTGAATTAACACCCTTGTTTTTGCAGTGTGATTACCTGGTTTTCCGCAGATTTATTCTATTTCCATGATTTGGGTTTGGATGTTTGCCACTTTGTAATGCCCCAAGACAAGGCATTTCATCTGCATTTGCCGCAAACTGCAATGGTGAATGTTACCTGGAAGAAAGTCATCAAATGCTTTTCAGCGCTATCTGTTGCAGCTTAGCTAAAGTCATGGTTTGAGAAGTGATACACAGTTTGCTTTCATGCCCATGTGAAATAGATTGTGTAGATAGATGCGCTTTGAAATACTAATTATGAAATAATGTCCATAGAGAGCATAAAGGGCATTATTTAAAAGTAAGAGCACTTTAAGGACAAATTAAAAGTCAACTTCCAGAAATGGAGTTAACCAAAAGGTAATAAATATTACATCATGTTATTGCTAGGTAACTCATTTATCTTTACACATGCAGATGATTATCATAATGTTGCATTTATAAAGCATAAACCTTGATTTTAAGAAATATAAGGTATTTTGTTTGTCACTCAGGCCTTTCACTTATTGATTAGGTTTTATAAAGCATATCATTACTGAAAGAGTGGTTAAAGGCCTGCTGTAACATGAGATCCAAAAGATCCTGTTTGCTACTGAAGTTATAGTGCAATTTTTTAGATGTGTCATTTCATCGGCTCACTACTTTTCTTTCAGAATAAAGATGAATTTAATATAATTTATAACTAAGTTATGAAACTCCCTTTTTTGGCAGTCTGAAAACTGTGATGAGAAGCAGGCAGAGAAGGTCAGTCTCCTTTCATTTGTAGACTTACTTCATGTAGACGACAATAGAAAATGACAATTAACCTTCTGCATGTTTCACAATATCGTATCATTCATGGCCAAAGCTAAAAAAATAGCAAGCGACTCTGTGTCTGATTTGATAAACAAAATGCATATTGCACTACCATCCAGTATGGAAATCATGATTTTGCAATGCAGTCATAGATATGCTCCTCTCAAAAACAGAAACATAACCAACTTGAAATCTTGTAGAATCAACATGGACGTGACACGAGTCACGGAGTACAAGACAAGAGCTCTTTAGAAATGTAATGTGATTGATGAATAATTTCTGAGACGATTCTCAGTCGTGAAAGGCAGGCTCGAAAATGCAGTTGCATGTTTGACCTTAATGTTCCAGTTTTGCCGTGTCTTCGATCGCTCTTGTAGCCGAGGAAAAGAAAATAGAAAATATCATTCCCTGGGAAATATTTCCATCTTTCCCTGCCTTCAACCTGTTCTGATTTTGTTGGAGGTTTGAGTCCTGATTTTACTTGAAGAAAAACCTTTTTCTGTTAATTCAAACTTTGAAAAATGATGTGAGGGGCATTTGAGTAAACTGAATCTTCACATGATGATGTTTTTTTTTAAGCCTGAATTTCACTTCAAGAAAAACTTTTTCAATCAGATTAAAACTCTCTTGAATATATAGATTCATGTCAGTTTATCTTGAAGTTCAACTTGATATTGTTGCATTGAGGAGGACTTCAAACTAACTTACAGAAGGGAGTTGTTTTTATTGATATAGTACAAAACACTTGGATCTTACTATGTCTGTGATAAGAATAATTGTCAAAATTTGTGAGGTAGTTAAAATTTGAAGGGTTATTCGTCCTCATACTCCTGTTAGTATGGAGCCTTTGACTCAATATTGCAATGCATTCAGTATCGACGTGAAGAATTCAGTCTTTGCAAGGCTCTTAAGATAACAAGCTCAAGCCAAGTTTTGGATACATGAAGCACTGCAAGCCACAAAACGAGTGTCCCTGCTTCCAAACATTGGAATAAGAGCTTTCTATATTTAGATTGGGACTCCAGGCATGTAATGTAAGGAATCTGTTGTGCGACTTCAAATGATGCAATCTGGGCCTCATTAGATGACATAGAAATCAAAGAGAACCACGGCCTGTCTTTCATCTATTTGTAACTCCCTATATGGCCTGCTGCTTTGTATCCACATTTGATTGTATTCAATATGTCAACCTAAATGCATGTTACCTAGGTGATGGTATTTTTTTCATGTTTCCTGCAAAGAATGAAGATTTGAGCAGTGTCTGCAATGAAGAATAACACCCATATTGGTCAAAGAAAGGGGAGAAAAAGAGAGAGAGAGAGAGAGCGAAGAAAATAATTTTCTGTATATTGAGTCAATTCGCAGCTCTGGCAATCTGAAATTAGTTGCCATCTTTGGTTACAGATGTTTTGAACAGATAAAGTGCTTTTAAGGGCAGATGGAAGTCTTAAGAATGGAGAAGTGGGGGTATACAGTCCATCCCAGAAAAAAAGTTAACAGTCAGAAGAAGTATCCCCAAATAAATATTTCAAAATATTTGGAGCAAAATCAATTACCTGTAGATAGCTTAGAGAGAGAGAGAGAGGAAGAGAAAAGAAAGAGAGATTGGGAGAGAGAATGTGTGAGTGAAAGGACAAACAGAAATACATTGATGTATGAAAAAGTGCATGGGAAATGCTTGATAGTGAAAGAAACATAGTGGAGATGTGTGTTTCAGAAAAGGATGAGAGAGAAAAGGAGAAATGGAAAGTCCAAAAGAGATACATATGAATGAAAGAGGAAGTGAGAAAAAGGGAAGAAAAGATCAGACAGATAGGAAATTAAGTAACATATCACTCTTGTCTCAAAGGTGTTTTTAGGGTGTCTTATGACAAAATCATTGTAGAAAAAAAATAGAGAATGAAGCCGAATATCCTCACTGATTTGATTAATCAATGCAAGTCGGTGTATTTTTTTTCTTTAAACTTAATTTTGAAGATGAACAATTAGATTTAATGGATTCATTATATTTTCTTCTTCTTGAAATTTATAATTTGCTGCATCCTCATAAAGAGGGACATGCAAATGGGGGCTGTCATATGCGAGGTCAGTATAGCAATTTTATTTTTCAATATGTACAAGTTTTGCCTCATACTTTGCTTTTGAGAGAGTTCATGATATTGCAATATCTTTGAAATTTTTACAACATGGCATTTTCATTTCAAACCATCAGCGCTTAAAAACTGATAAGTACATGTATCATGTATGTGGCTCCTATAGGTTACATGAATAAAAGTATCGTAAACATAGCTTTTTTTACTTACATATTATATTTTTAAAGACTAGAAACTTTTGTAAATTGTAAGAAACTTTTGCAAAACTTTTGCAAATTGTACAAAATTCAGTGTTGTTTCAGTTGCAATTAAATTGTTTTACCCCATGGAATTTTTTAATGAATTCGAACCACTGGCAAAACTTGGAAACATTTCATCAATTGGAAAGTTTCTAATTATTGAGTATTATGCATGAATGATAATATTACCATTTATTGATTTGATGTATTATTTTTTTGCTGTTCCAATCTCAGAGCACACATATTTTTGCAGTATTCATGCGTTATGCCATTGTGAATGATCATTCCATTGCATCCATTACTGGTACACTGAATCTTATTTGGGTGAAGACTTCTGGTTTATCGCATTCTCTTTTTTTATTATGGGCCATTGCATGAATAAATCAAAGTTCACTGATTCAGCTATACATCCACACAGTGATGTATGCATAATGGACATGAAGTTTTCATTAATGGACTATTTATGGTAGCATTTCATATGCATGTACATGTATCAAAATCATTCATTGAAAGAATTGTACTGTATTGGAAAAGATAAATATAAAGCTACAGATTCATTTATTGAAAGGAAGTTTTTTAATATTTTATTCAAACAAATTCAATTCCATATTAAAAGGATAGCTCATTTGAGATACACACATTTTCATGCCAATTCGGGGGAAGGGGGAAGGGGGTAGACTGGTTCATAATAATGTGTTATACATTACCATACCTCTTTGTGTTTTTTACACCTTTTGAAATCATAATAAAATGAGCATGGATTGGTACGAATAATTTTGCCACTGAATACTGTTGAAATATCAGAGATTTAAGTGGATATATGTGATTATTTTGATATGAATCTCATTTTTAAAAATAAAAAAGTACCAATCGCTTAAAAATCTTGAATAACATTGTAAATCATATGAAACATTGAAGATCATTTTAACTTTTTTTTCATGTGTGTGAATTCTTAGATGTTTATAAATATTTGAAGGGAAATGCTTAATCTACATACTGCATGCAGCTGTACTAATGCTAAAATACCCAACACCCTGTAACATTGTCCAAATATTTATGTTCAATTCCTGTCTGTCATTGAATAATGAGACACTTATTTTACGACATAGCTGTCCATCTTATGCTCTTATCCAGCCAATGCTGTGGGCGAAATAGAAGCATCGTCTTTCGAAAATATTGTGAAAGCATTTCAGTTCCGATACTTTACATGCTTTATGGTTGTATCAAGGAAAGATGCATTTATGTGTCTACATCAATTTGCTTCCCTTTAATAAAAGATATCAATCTACTTGTGTTTTACAATAGATAACACTTTTGCTGTAAAAAATTTGAAATGACAGATTCATTAGAGTGTAGGTTCTATTCAAAAGGCTTCATAATATATGAGTTATGGTAATTTGAGATAAAGGGCATGTTTCTGCTGTGACATAATGCAAAGTTTAAACCTCTTGATATAAACGTTCAATCAGAGTTTTCAATAAACATTTTAAAAATGCCATATTCTATATGAATCTACAGGATCAAAGATTTAAGTAAATTTTTTTTCACTTCTTTTAACATGTGTTGCAATGACACGTTTTATTTGTAAGTGGATTTAACTGTAGAGGAGATTTTTCATGTACCGGTAATGCTACTTTGGAGGGAATAGTAGAAATTATATTCAATCTTTATTTATGTGTCCTGAGCTCAAATATGCAAACGGAATGAATACCACATTGTTTTCATAAATAGAACATTGCTCATATCTCAATATAATTATCATCCATTTCTCACGAAAAGAATTCCAACATAGCACACATATCCTTTTCTCGGGCAACATAATTTTGCGCTTGCCAGTCCCCAGAGTCACATTAACACCAGCATGATTTGATTTTTCATGCTCTCTGTAACATTTCTCTATCTGGGGATACGTGTTTATTATTCCGTTGCGTGCCAACGTCGGCCATATTTGCGCATATCACGGTTACTCACCATTAATTCCTCACTCCAAGCTACTTAAACACACATCTTCATGCCTCGGTTGCTACCGAAAAAACCCCCCTGCTCCTCCCTTTTGCTTTATAAAACATAAGTATGTCTTCCGTGCCACCGAATCTTTTGTTTGTCCCCGGTACAGTGCGGCAAATTTTAGTAAGAGCGTAGGCAAACAGGAGAGATGGATGGAAATTGTGTAATTGACAGACAAAAAGTCTGGGTAGGGCTTAAATGTGTAGTTCAGTGCTACAGACAGGGTCATTTGTGTTGGGGTGGTATTTAAGATGTTGAGCTGTCATTTCTTTTGAAGCTTGGTAAAGAAAGAAATCATGAGGACTGTGAAATGAAAAAAAAAGCAGGGCAGGGGAGACAAAAGTAGATGTAGTGGCAATGTCATATTGTTTGTGTCTTGCTTTGTTGTCTTCAGTGTCAAGTTGAAGCTCTACAGACAAAGGATATTATGTTGGGTGGTATTTAAGAGATGAGCTGGCATTTCTTTTGAAGCTTGGTAAAGAAAAAAATCTGGAGTACTGCGGAATGAAAATAAGCAAGAGAGGGAAGACAGGAGTATTTTTCAAGACGTAGTTGCAGTGTCGTATTTATGTCAGCTTATTGTCTAGTTGAAGCTTTACTCACAAAGGATTTTCATGTTGTGTTGGTATTAAAGAAGATGAGCTTTCTTTTTCTTTTTATTTTAGCTCAGTAGAAAAAAAAGTTGAAAGGTTGAAGGGAAAGAAAGACAGTAGGAGAAATTAGCAGGGGAAAAAGAAGAAGAATGGTACATGATGTAGCGATATTGTAATGTCATTTGTATCTCATGAATAGGTCTGGCTTGTGTGAGTGACATTTTGAGTGATAATGGTTTTCAGCTAAATAGAAGCATCCTTAATTTTGAGTATTTTTCATCATGACCTTGATATCTAAAAGTCTCTTCTCTAGTGTAATTTCTTGTTGTACTTTTTTTCATGCATACATTTTAACAGACTTTGTTGTATATGTTTTGTAACTCTGACTGTTACTTGTAAACAACCACTACTGACTGATTATTAGTAAGAAAGTATCTTTATTTGGAGTCTCTTCATCATGACCTTGGTTTGATATTGAAAGGTTTCTGCAAAGCCATTAGTTTTAATTGCATTTTGGATATTCACATTTTGTGGCGCAGATTGTCATCAAGTGCAGGCTTCCTGGATTTCAGCCAAATTTGGATGGCCAATTTTTTGCTTTCAAAGAATAACGTCTGTCAAAGTCTATACATTTTTTTATTGATTGAAACTTGCCATTACTTTGTCACATGAAACCTAATATTTCCATTTTTGGGCCTTTTCATTGTTAATCTCTATCTGCGATGCCCCTTTCCTCCGAAAAAATCATGGAATGTTTTGTTTTGAAGCAGTACATCTTGTTGCCAATATATTTTTAATCCTAACTTGAGAGAGAGACTTGTCTTTTTATTGTAGAATGTCCATCAAATATAATCTATAATTATTCAGATTCTTTGATCACTTGAATAACTTTGGACATTTCTATCTGATATCAACAGCATTGTTGAGACCCTCTATAGGGTCTTCAAGGGACAGTGCATCTATTGAATACTTCTCAACTTGAATGCACGTGCTAGTGTCTGTAAATGAGACTTTGTCTGTAAGGTCCTTTTTCCAGGAAACCTACATAGTGTCCTTGTCCCAGTAGGTTCAGTGTGATAAAAGTACAGGGTGAATGTTATCGTCGAATAGAAAGGGAACAGGTGTCCAGGTGTTTGAAGTAGGTCATCCTTGAACAAACGAGAGCAGACTTGTGATGCGTGGACAATGCAATTTGCTCCCTCAAGATAGCAGCGAATGTATGCTGAGAGCCAGAAGGGCATTAACCCATTTACTTTTAATGTAGAGTTTAATGCCATTCTTGCTCTCAACAGGTGTTATATCAACCAATGTCTCAAGATGATCTCATGAAACATTTTGAACTCCGGTTTAACAAAGATTCAGGTCTCAATAGTTTCTGGTTTAGTAGTGCCTGGATCTAAGCATTGTGTCTGTACCTCACAATTAGGCCAATCTTTCATTTCTAGATTTGAAATAAAAGGTTTTTGACTACTGTGATACTTTTTGATACTATTATAGTTTGAAGATTATGGAAATATACTGGGAGAAGCCATGTTGATAAGGGCAATGAAAAGAGGGCAGAGAGAGATAGAGGGAGAAAGAAATACTGAACAAAGCGTTTATACATTGTCTTATATTAAATATTGCCTGTTTGGAGACAGAAGTCCCATCATTGGTACAGAGTCAATGCCCCTCTGACTCCAAATAGCCGATATGTGTTTACATACAGACATCTAGGAATATGTGTATCTACTATCAGTACATCGGACCACCTATCTGTTACAGTATGCTATTATATCCTATAATTGCCCATAACCGAACATAAAATTATTTCACAAATAGCCTACCATACACCGCCTCCGTCCCCCGGGTTGCCGTATGAAACCCGTCACCCGCCATGACACTTCCTCCTTCCTGTTCGCACCCATACGAACAAGACGTGTTTTCGTGTTGCTCCTAAAATCCGTCGCCATCCGACGCAGATTACCAACAATCAGGCCAGTTCTTTCCATTTTCTATTCTTTTGATTGTTGTTTTAGGCTAGCAATTCGTTTTAGATACTTTGTATCGGCGGAAAAGGGGAAAATCAGGCTTCACACACACTGTGTGTTGTATGCACCGCGGCTTCGGAGCGTGGCTTGTGCTGGCTCGATTCTCCCCTGTTCTGCTTTGCCTACCTTTGTACGGCCTTCTGGTCGTTTTTGTTTAGATTTTTCTCCTCTCGTTGGACATTTAGTAGTCCCGAGAGTTAGTTTTTTAGTGTTTTCCACCGTTTGGTTGAAATTGGAAACATTGAGAAAAATTTTTTGTATGGCAGGCCAAATGCCGCCAGATTTGATCTTTCGCCTATGGCAAGCCGCCCTGTCCAAAATGCACATCATTTATGTAGACATGGGTTTCTGAGCTGTTTTGGTACATGTTTTAATTTCATGTTCTTTCCTAGGCGTTTGTAGCGCTCTGCCGTCAATGTAGATCTATCTTGTTGGCACAGCGCTCTTTAATTCCCGCCCCTTGTCTTGTACACAAATTTCTTTTTTGTTTACAATTGACTTGGTAATACATATGTTTTTGTTTATATATATGTTCTGTGTCTAACTGAGTCCTTTCCCCTTACAGGTATGACTCTTAGATGTCAGGTCTGCCGCCGGGGATTGCCGGACTGGGACGTGCACGCGTGCTGTCCACTGCACAGGCGATGCACCCGTCCCGATCCCTGTGCGGTATGCTCCGTTTGGTCTGAGCCTACTTGGACTCAGCTAGAGGCTTGGCTAACTTCCCACCCCCCCGATCCAGAGGGCTCCTAAAGCCCTGGTCCCTTCCGCGGCCGCCAGGCCGTCGGATTTAGGGCTTCCCGCCCGGGATCCCCCTGTAGAGGGAGAGCCTTTACCGGCGCTTGCGCCGGAGGGTAGAGGGTCCGGCCCAGCCGACCCTCCCCTTGAGCTCCTCGCCTCCAGGGGCAGCGAGTCGGAGGAGGAGGAGTGCAGGCCATGGCGCCATGACCGGAGCTCTACCACCCGCTCTCCCCCCGGTCCTATCCAACTGACCCAGGGGTTAGAGAGCGCCGGGGAGCCGCTCCGAGCGTCCTCGCTCGTGAGAGCCGCCCCCGTCCCGGCCGCTCGCAGCACAGACTGCCTGGTCACTCCTGCTGCTAGAGCGGCTCCTAGCCATGGCCCTGTCCGCTCCCCCCCCCGGCCCGACCGGGCTGCCCGTGGGGTATGAGAGCGGGGGAGTAGCGGCTGCTACTTCTCAGCCGGCTACCTCCCAGGTCTCCAGGGTTTTGAGCACCCGGACCTCTCGTAGGCCGGTAGCTACCACCCTGGGAGCTCTCCCCGCCCCGCCTAGCCAGGCGGCGCCGGTCGAGGCTCCCGCCTGGGACTGGCAGCTCTACGAGGCTTCCTCCACCGGCACTCCGCCGGCGGGACAGCCCCAGGGCTCGCCCCGGGCGCCTCTTAAGAGGAAGAAGAAGTCCAGGAAGCGGGCCGCTTCTGCTCCATCGACTTCTCCCTCGGCAAAGAGGACTAAGAAGACGGGTAAGAAGAAGAAGAAGGTGGGCAAATCTCAGCCTAGCGAGGCCGAGCTCTTCGCTATGATGAGCCGGTCGGCTGAGAACCGCGGCTGGGCGTTTACAGGCCAGTCGGCTGACATGCCTGTAGCCACTATTGCCCCCTCCTTACCCGTTACTGCGCCGGAAGGGCCGCTCCCCCGCCAGCGGGCGGGCGCGAGCCGCGCCCTGGCAGCGCTGGGTGCTCCGCCCGGGGAAGAGACTTTCCCTGCGCGGGCGGATGGTCGCCCGGTGCCTTTGTTTGACCAGGCTACGGCCGCCGGTGGCCTAGCCTCGTCTGCAGGCACAGCCCTTACGGATGAGTTCCCCCTGCTCCAGGCGGGTACTGCATCCCAGCCTCGGCTCCCCCGCCCTTCCCCGGGCCTGGCGACCCAAGCTCCGGCGGGTTATAGCGTGCCGCCAGCGGAGGTTCCCCTCCCGCTACCGGCGTCTACCCCGCCCATGCCTCTCCTCTCTGAGCTGTATGAGTCTCCTACAGCGACCGAGTCCGAACCCTCTACTTCTGGGTGGGATTCGATGTCGGCCTCCTCAGCGGCGCGGTCCCTTGCAGGGACTGAAGCCCCGCCTGGGTTGAGGCATCTCAGTGAGGAGGCGGAGGCCTTACTTCTTCGATACCTCGAAGAATTCTATACGGTTCGCCCGGACCAGGCGGAACAACAACCCCCGGCGTCCCGGCTGTTCCGAGGGGGAGCCGGGGCTCAGCCCGGTATCCCCCTCACGGCAGACTTCAAGGAGGAGTACGGGCGTATCGCCCGAGAGCCACCCCCTAAGAGGGGCCTCGCCGGCCTGCGTCGGGCTTTTGCCTTTCAGCCCGCGGACATGGCCCGCTAACTCGAGCCCGAGACCCTCTCCCCGGAGCTCTTAGCTCTCGGGGATTATGTAGGCAGGGCCAATCCTCTCCGCCGTCGCGCCTTTCTTGAAGAGGATATGCGGTGGACGCACTTGTCGGTCCTAGCAAGGTCGTCAATGCGTCTAGCGGCTTATGCCGGGGCGTTAACGAACCTGGCTGTACAGGCGGATGACCTCCGGGTCTCCCCCGAGGACCGCCAGCTCTGGGACTCGCTCCTCATGTCTATCTCGGAGCATCTATGGAAGCAGTCCATGCGTACCGCACTCTTCACTACTCGCCGACGCCGGGACCTGGCCCTCGAGGCCCTCGGGTTCCCGGTGAGGCAAAGGACGCAGCTCACGAGTGGGATGCCATTCGAAGGGCCGTTCCTTTTCTCTGGCCAGTTCGCGCCCCGCATCAAGGAGGCGCTAACCCGTTGCCAGCAGGCGCGAGAGTTAGCAGGTCAGCTGATATCAGTACAGGCTCGACCTAACCGTCCCCGGGGACCGCCCCGCCGGCCACAGGCGTCGGCCCCCCAGCGTGTGACGGTGACTATGCCTCCCCCACAGACGACCCGCCGGGCCACAAACCGGGGACGCCGTAACCGCAGGGGTAGAGGCAAGCAGCGTGGGTCTACCCGCCCGGCCGACAAGGGCCGCGGCGGCTTTTGACTCCTTGCCCCGAGCGCTTCAGGGCCCCCTCTCCGGGGTGGGCGGCCGCCTTCAGGCCTTCCAGCCGGCCTGGGCGGCCATAACGGACGACGCCTTCGTTCTCTCCGTTGTCGGCGGTGGCTTCTCCGTCGAGTTAGCCACCCCCCTGCCCGGAGGCGTCGTCCGTCTTCCATCCCCTCGCATGTCTCCGCTTATGCGTCGAGCCATGGCGGCCGAGATCGCCGCCTTGCTTGCGAAGAGGGCGGTGGAAAGGACCCGCGATCATCCGCGGTTATGCCTCACCCCCATATTCCTTGTCCCCAAGCGCTCGGGGAAGTTCCGCTTGATTCTAAATCTCAAGAGAATCAACCGACACATCAATACGGAGCACTTCCGTATGGAGACCCTGGCTTCCATACTCCCATGCCTCAAGCCAGGCGATTGGGCAGTATCTATAGATCTGAAGGATGCCTATCATCACGTCCCCATCGCCCCAGCCTCCAGAGATCTGCTGGGCTTCGCGTTCGGGGGAAACGTGTACCGCTTCCGCGCCCTACCCTTCGCCCTGAAGCCCGCACCACGCCTATTCACCAGGCTTGTATCGTGCGTGGCGGCCTTCCTCCGGCAGCAAGGCCTGCGGGTCTTTTGCTACCTGGACGACTGGCTGCTGGTAGCCAGCTCCCAGGTCCTGCTCTCCCGCCAGTTGGCGTTTTTGTTGAGAACAGTGCAAGACCTGGGGTTCCTCGTAAACTGGGAGAAGTCGGAGCTCGTGCCCACGCAGTGCCCGACCTTCCTGGGTGCGGTGATCGATATCCCCCGGCAACTGGCACGTCCCAGCCCGGAGCGGGTATCGACGATTACGGGCGCCGCCCGCCGTCTTCGGCTAAGACGGCGGGTGCCAGCCAGGACCTGGCTTCAGTTCCTAGGGTTCCTGGCGAGCTTGGTCGATGTGCTGCCGGACTGCCGGCTGCACATGCGCCCGCTACAGATCCATCTTCTCAGGCACTACCGCCCGTCACGGGACCCCCTGACGAGGCCTGTGCCGCTACCTCCGGCCGCCCGCCTTCTCCTCTGGCGGTGGGGCCGCCCGGAGTTTCTGATCAGGGGCAACCCCCTGCAGCCCCCGCAGCCCTCCATCACAGTGACCACCGATGCATCCCACATGGGATGGGGCGGACACTGTCAGGGCCTGCATGCATATGGGGACTGGTGCCTCTCGGCCACCCTCCCACATATCAATGTGCTGGAGTTTCAGGCTGTTGCCTTGTCACTCCTCCACTTTCTGCCGCTGATCCGCGGCCGGGCTGTGTTGATACGCACGGACAACATCACCGTTGCAGCGTATATCAACAAACAGGGGGGCACCCATTCCACGCGCCTGAACGCCCTAGCGGCGGAGCTGTGGAGGTGGTGCCGACGCATGGGGGTCTTCCCCGTTGCGTCGTACATTCCGGGCCGGGACAATCTGATCGCAGACTTCTTGTCCCGGGGCCGAGTTCTCCCCTCGGAGTGGACGCTCCACCCGCAGGTCATGCATCTGCTGGTGCGCCAGCTTCCCCCACTAGATGTGGATCTGTTTGCCTCGGAGTTGAACGCACGGCTGCCGATGTACTGCACGAGGGTGCAGGACCCGGCAGCCTGGCGGATGGACGCCTTCTCCTTCCCGTGGAAGGGATTCAGGGGTTATGCGTTTCCGCCGTTCGCCCTCATTCCCCGCGTTCTGCGGAAGGTGAGGCAGGACCAAGCAACTCTCCTCCTCATAGCCCCGTGGTGGCCCAAGAGGACGTGGTTCCTCGAGTTGACGGGCCTACTGGTGGGGAATCCGAGGCTCCTTCCCGCTCGTCCGGACCTGATCTCCCAGCCAGTGTCGGGGGCTCTGCACCCCCGACCGGCCACGCTCCACCTGACTGCCTGGCCATTGTCAGGGAATCTGGAGCTCAGGCGGGCCTTTCAGAGCGGGCTGCGACCTTCGTCGCTCGCAGCCGACGGGAGTCCACCCGGGAATCTTATAATTCCCGTTTGGCTGGATACTTTAGCTGGTGCGAATCACACGGGGTGGATCCCCGTTCTGCACCTCTAAGGGATGTCGCAGACTTTCTGATTTCCCTTTTCGATAAGGGCCTGACTGTCTCGACCATCCGTGGCTACCGTTCGGCGATTGCCGTTGTCCACGCTGGGTTCGCGGATGGGGCCAGTGTCTCTACTGCCCCCTCCCTGACCGGCCTGGTCCGCGCTTTTTTCCTGGAGCGCCCCCCGACTAGGAGATTGCTCCCGTCGTGGAGTCTCCCTCGGGTGCTGGAGGCCCTTGCCAGGGCGCCATTTGAGCCCCTCGCTGAGGCCTCGCTTAGAGATGTGACCATTAAAGCGGTCTTCCTCTTGGCGATTGCCTCCGGCCAGCGTCGCAGTGCCTTGCACGCACTGTCGGCGGCGCCGGGGCATGTCCGTTGGGAACGCGCGGGGGTGCGCCTCATTCCCAACCCGTCCTATGTGGCGAAGAACCAGACTGCCAGCTCCCAACCGGTTGAGATTTTTATCCAACCGCTGTCCACCCTCTCGTCGGTGACGGAGGATAAAGTCTGGTGTCCGGTGCGCGCTCTCAAGTATTATTGGGCGCGCACTAAGGAACGCCGTTCTGGTGATCAGCTTTTCGTGATTACGAAAGAGCCTTTTTCACCGGCTTCGAGAGATACTATCTCGAAGTGGATCGTTGCCGCCATTCGTGCGGCCGGCCCCAATGCCCTCTCGCCTGGCGTGTCGCCCCGTGCACACGATGCCAGGGGGATCAGCGCATCTTGGGCTCTGTTCAACGGCGTGTCCGTAGAGGAGATTCAGAAGGCAGCTTATTGGCGCTCCCCGAATTCCTTCATCTCCTTTTATCTCCGGGACATCCCCGCCGCAGTACCCTCGTTTTCTCGAGCAGCGCTACTGTCGGCGTCTCAGTCCCGCTTATACACCGCTCCTTCACCGCTAGACGCAGCCAAGCCTCCCGCTGAGTCCGTATCGGTCTAGCATACTGTAACAGATAGGTGGTCGGATGTACTGATAGTAGATCATGAGGATCAGGAGTGATTCTCTTATCTACGAGGTACATACGACCACCTATCTGTGTCCCCCCCTCCTACCCCTCGCCTCGCAGTTGCGACATGTCTGCGTGTCCTGGTTGCGGGTGCTCTCTTGGTGTGTGGTTTCGGAGGAAGTGTCATGGCGGGTGACGGGTTTCATACGGCAACCCGGGGGACGGAGGCGGTGTATGGTAGGCTATTTGTGAAATAATTTTATGTTCGGTTATGGGCAATTATAGGATATAATAGCATACTGTAACAGATAGGTGGTCGTATGTACCTCGTAGATAAGAGGATCACTCCTGATCCTCATGTTTAAAGAATACATGTAGCCTCAAGCACTTTGCCAAGACTTGAGAATTAGACCAGTTATTGATATGTAGCTCTTCCACAAAAATATTGTGAATATGATATTTCCAATATATACACCTCAAGGCGCTGTTTGAGAGAGAGAGAGAAAGAGAGAGAGAGAGAGAGAGAGGGGGGCAGAGTTAAAGATATAGAAAGAGACAGATAGAACAGAGATGGAAAATGGAAAATCAAATCTTTCTACCTTACCATATGTGTGTCACATTGACAGTCATGAATATTCATTATGTTTTAAGAAATACAGGTTGCCTCCTGCTGTTTGTCAAGACTTGATAATCTTCAAAATCAGGACAATCTTCTTTGTAGGTTTGTTGAAAATGATATTGACCTGGCAGACATAATGTGAGAAAATAATTTGCATAGCTAAATTCATTGTTCCTCCTTACTGACTTCCTTGCCTCCACCAGGAGTCGAACCCGGGTCTTTGGGACTGTACACCAAATGCCTTAACCACTAGGCCATGGAGGCGGGTGGAGTGGTATTCGGCTACACCAAGTACAAACACCGACATATATATATATATAGAGTACTTCGGATATTAACTCCTGCTTCCTAAATGTACAGGGAGAAGTAATTGTAGAATTCATTTTGACAAAATCTGGGATATTCTTATACCAAAAGAAGTCCTGGAGAAAAAGTTTGTATCTTTCTACTTGTTTTTGTCTCTACTTGTATTTGTCGAGAGAAACGTGTCATTGTATTTAAAAAAAAATTGAATGTGGATACAAACTTGATGGTTTTGAGAAATAATCACATGGCTATTGTCTGCTGAAAGCTAGTAGGATGTTGACTCTACCTTTTATACACAGTGAATGACCTTCTAGCTCTGAGCAGATGGTATATACTATCTTCTTTAGATATGGACATTGTGCAATCAGATATAAACCAAAAGAAAGTGAACAATACACAGAGAGGGAAAGAGATAGGGGGAGAGGGAGAGGGAGAGGGAGGGAGTGAGAGAGCAAGAGATGGAAGAGAGAGAGAGAGAGAGGGGGAAGGTAAAAGAGATAAAATAGACTGGAACAAGGTAGTGGGAGAAGAAGAATGATAGACAGATAGATTGATAGACAAACAGATGGCAGATAGACAGAGACATATAGAGATAGACAGATAGACAAACATTGATAGACATACAGACAGAAAGATAGACAGAGATAGCTAGATAGATATGATACACAAACATACAGGTGGACAGACAGATACACAAACAGAGATACGCAGACAGATACACAAAGAGAGAGAGACAGAGAGACAGAGGCAGACAGACAGAAACACAAACTGAGACAGACAGACAGAAAGATAAACACAGACAGAAAGACAAGCTTGAACAATATTACTCATACTAGACTGAACATCAATTATGTGACCTGTACGTGATTGTAGCCATTTTGTGGAGTGCATTTCTAATTACGAGATTATGACATTAACATTAAACCTTTTAATAGAAATAGTTCAATGAGAGTAGTCTGTGTTGGTATTTCCACTTAATGCAATATATTGTGAAGAGGGGAAAGACATACCCAGCCATTGTTAACCCAAATACACAGATGCCTGTAGAAAATGAATGTGAAGAAGAGAGATGAGAGAGAGAAAGAGAGAAAGAGTAATATGGAAAAATTTAGAAAGATACAAAGAGTGAGAGAGAGAGTATGAGAGAGAGAGAGAGAGAGAGAGAGAGAGAGAGAGAGAGGGAGATAGAGGGGGAAAGAGAAAGAGGGTAGAGGGAGGGGATAGAGAGCTCTAAATGCTTTCGTCTGTATAATCTACTTTAGATATGAACACACTATAAAGTAGAGAATCGGTCAGAGAGAGATAGAGAGATGGAGCTTAAGACTGGGAGAGGAAGAGAGAGAGAGAAAGAAAGAGAGAGAGGGTGATAGATCTACATTACTGTACATCACTTATTCGAGACTGACCCTTGATTAATTGTGCATGTTTGTTACCAGTGTTTTATTTGCATTTAGGATTATGTCCTATGGACTTTTTCATTTAACCTTTGTAGCTATCGGAATTATCCAATGAAAGTCGTCTGTATTTGAATTACTACTTAGACCAATAACAGCAATTACGTGCAAAATACCCTTAGCGAATTTGTAGAAGAATATGTTCGCTGCTGTTTAATAAGTTAAATATCATGGAGTACAATTGTAATGGAAGTTTACATGTACATAGACTTGCACAAGAGGAATATACTCACTTCTACTTAAAATGAATGTAAAGTTAAATTGTTGGAAATTTTCAAATATCAATAAATTTTGATTATGTTATAGTGAGTTGTACCAAAATTTAATTGTTTCTAACAGGTTAGGTAGTAAGTAGTGACACCTATGTATCGCTTACATGCAAGTCAATTTAGTCACTTTGTAATTACTATTTGCGCATGTGCAGTAAAAGTCATTTGTACCGAGTACATTTGACCTTTATATGTTGTCATTTTGTATGCATCACGATGTGCACACCAGAGCCCCGTTGCATAAAACTTACCATTAATGGTAACTTTGCCATCAATGGTAACTCCCATGGAAACCTTGATTTTGATTGGCTGTTGAGTGATGTTACCATGGTAGTTACCATTGATAGCAGAGTTACCATTAATGGTAAGTTTTATGCAATGGGGCCCAGTATGATTTTACATGTTATAACAAGTAGCGCGTCCATCAAAACAAATGCGCTTACAAATTGGGGTCATTTGTACCATGAACTAATGACGAAATTGGCTTCTTTACCCTAATGATGTCATTATATCATGTATTATTTCATTTGACAAGTTTGTAATAATTGCTCATGTTGCCATTGTTTTTCTTTATGAAATAAAACCACTGCAGACTTTGACGGGTTAAAGTGTTCACGAGACTCGTCGTCTGACGAGATGACTTGTTAGTCATCAACCTTGGGTTAATTTGCTACAGATAGAAACTTGGAACATGAATCCACATGTTTCCATTTTTTCTTCAAGTGAACCCAACAAGGAAGAGCAACAATGTATCAAGAGAATCAATTAAAGTACGAGCCAACCCCAATGTTCGACCTCAGTTAAATCACTGCATGTTAAACACTTGCTTAAACAATTGGGACATGGCTCCGCGGAATTCGATGATGATGATGTCATATGATCGGGGGCCGGTGAGCTCAGCCCTCGTCAGGCGAGGCGCAACCGATCCCAAACCCGACGCCTAGGTCTGATTTCTGCCCCGGGGGTGGGACGTGGGTATCGATTCAATTAGGCCCTTTTCTTCACCCACCCTCCTGAGGAGGTACAAGGGGGGCTTGTTCAGATGTGGAGGGTGAAGAAAAACACGGTGATGAAGGCATCATGGTAGCTGTCACGTTTCGGGGTATATTTTGAGCTGTGTGTGAACACTGATGTGAAGTTGTTTTCATTGAATGGGGTGATATTTAATGAGATTAAATGAAATCTGACATGAGAACCTGTGGGCAATCTGGAAAATTTTTAAACTTAATTATGGATAAATGAAGAGATTACAAGTTCAGGCTGATCCTGTTCAGAATGGAAATCTTAGAAAGTGAAATAGGTTGATGAGGTTACGTTATAGGTTACGCTACTGGTGTATACAGAGAGGGAGAAGAGGAGATTGAGGGTAGGGGACATCATCATTAGATATTTAAGGGACAGAGAGATCTGTAGAGGTGTCGTAGTCGAGTGGTTTAAACACTTGACTGGAGATGGGAAGGTCGTGGGTTTGAACCCCGGCACGGTACTACTGTCCTTTGGCAAGACATTAATCCATATTTGCCACTCTCCACCCAGGTGTTAAATGGGTACCAGCAGGAATGAATTCCTTGAATGCTGTGAGCGCCGAAATCGGTAGCCTAGCTAGAGCCAGGGTAATATTGGAGCACCTTGAGCACCATATGGTGGATATGAGCGCTATAAAAATACCAAATATTATTATTATTATATTACTGATGAAGAATGAGAGAAAGATTTTTAAAAGCATAAGGGAGAAAGCAGGTGAGAGAGAGAGAGAGAGAGGGGGGGGGGTGGTCAGATGGAAGTGAATGGGTCAAAGAACATAGAGAGTATGTGTCAGATAAGATAAAGTTCTAGAGACAAAGAGATAATAGATTGGTAGAAATAGAGACAGAGAGAAAGAGAGATAGGGAGAGCAAGAAAGAAGAGAGAGAAGATGGCAAAGAAACACAGAATTTCTTGTAGGCCAACAGCAAGTGAAATCTCTCAGGACAAGAAATTAAGATCCCTGAATGTGTTAACTTAAAAGAAGCTGAAAATCTGAAACTTGATGAGAGTTTGAAATTGGAGAAAGACTTTGTATGAACACGCCCATAACAGATGATATGGGATGCAAAAACAAGAAAGACAAAAACTCTCCATCAATTTCCTTACGATATTGAATTCTACGGACAAACATTTGCGGTCAAATGAACCCAACCGCTGCAGCTTTCAATTCGTGATGAAACTCAGTTATCAGAGAAAAAATTTGCATGTTTTAACTATTTGCCCGCTGGTGCTTTTGTTATTAAATGAGAGGAAAGAGAGTGTTAGAAAACCATGCTAATGCTTGTGAGAATCATCCTTATGAGCTGCAATCATGCAGAAAAATGGACTATGCAATGGAAATTTGCCAAGCAACTTTGTGAAATTAAACCAGACAGCTACATTAAAGTAACCTGCATTATGTATGTTGATAAGGAAATGTCATTTTGCATGGAAATGGCATGAATTAGGAATAAACGTTGTAACTTGTAAATTGCTAATGCTGTATAAAGTCCTGTATGTTACTGACTTGAAAAGCCTTAATTTCAAACTTCAGTTCATACAGTAATTTATAGAGAAAGTATAAAAGTTGTTTTACTCTCTCTCTCTCTCTCTCTCTAGCTAGCTCTCTCTCTCTCTCTCTCTCTCTCTCTCTCTCTCCTTTCTCTTCCTTTCTCTTTTCCCTCATCTCTTTTGTTTTCTCTCTCTTTCTCTACCTATCAATTCACCCTCACTCCCCTTTTTGTTGTTGTCTGGCTTTCATTTTTTTTCTCTTTTCTCACTATGTTCTTCTCTCTCATGAATTTTCCAAGTCCTAGTTAACTTTTCCTCCAGAGTAATGTTTTGCTTTGAACAGTGCTTTCGTTTTGCATTAAGTGCGGATGGTTATATGCTCCAAATACAAAAGGACTACCAGAAAAAAACCCACAACAGGATAGAAGAAAGTTTATCCTTGCATTGCCACTGAATTCTCTCAAACGTAGTGGAACAAATATTCAGTGCAAAACAAGTCTTTTATCATGATTTAGTTTTCACAGTTCATCTTGATAAAGACAGTGTTGTCTGATATGAACCCTCACAAGTTTTGAGGTCATTTTTAATTTCAAGAACAATAAGCTTTCCTTTGTCTAGAAAATATTGGACTTTTTGCTGTTAAATCTGTTTACAGCACTAGAAAGGTTGAATAAGGAAAATGGTTCTGTGATGATAAAGGACTTTCTTGGATATTTCGTGGAAAAACATGTAATGACCTTAAGTGTGGAAGGGATTCTGAAAAAGATTCATTTGGATCGTAATTTTCTATTCCGTTAATGTTCTCTTCCTCTGGAAGAAAATAAATCAGAATTTCCTGGGCTTGGAAAATTTTTTTCTTTCAGGAAAGGTTTCAGCTCTGTTTATAAAAAAAAAAATCCTTAATCTTACCAAAGGAGCATGCATTGCCTTTCACTTTCTCAGATGAAGGGATAGATTTAGAAATGAAACAAAAAATCCTCTCTTATTATAGACAGATGAAGTAGGGAGCCTATAAGAGATCAGAGGTAAGGAGAAAAGGGGATTGTTTTGTGAGGTGTTACTGGCTCAAGAATTGAGGGTCTGAAGTGTTAATTTATGGAAAATTATGTTTTTCTTGAGAGCTGTCATACCTTTGTGCTGAAGGTGATGCATTGAACGCCCCTCATTTTTTCTGCTTGTCATTATGCTTTTATTTTTTTGTGGTGTGTAGCAGAGCATTGTTTGGGGGAAATCGATAGAATTGCTGGTGTAGGGAGGATATCTGTGGTAGAATCAGATCTAGAAACACGGTATGGCCTGAATCCCTGGCCCCTGGAATTGGGTGAACTTTGTTTTTTGCGATGTGAAGCCATTGTTTCTGGAGGGAGGGGAGCAGGAGGGGGAGGGGGAGCAGAAAGGGAGGCGGAGCTAGAATATTGTATTTGTAGAGTGTAGTGTGTGTGGTAGTCCATAGCAAGGGGCCAGATGGAGCTTGTGTTTGAGATGGCTTAGGGAACTTTTATTTGTTGTTCATAGCTCCTTAAAAAGATTATGCTCTGATAAAGTTCAGAGGTTTTCAGATGATATTGTAGTAGAAAACAAAGGTATGAACTGAGATATAATTGTTTAAGTGCCAGAAGGTCATTAACTCTGTGTTAAAGTGTATGAGTTAATGCCCTTCAGGCTGTCAGTAGACTACAGGTTCATATGGTGATCTGTATGATGTCTTTGAGAGAAAAAGACACATAGAAAAACAAAGATAGAGAAAGTGAGAGAGAAATGGAGAACTAGATTGACATTTAGAATGAGAGAGAAAAGATAGAGGGAACAAATATGAACTGAAAATGGGTAGCAATCAAAAGAAGATGTTTTAGTCATTCTATCCTTAGAAAAAATAATGCTGTATATATCTGACTGTGCCTCTATTAAGGCTAAATTTGTAACTCTTCCCTAAATGTACCTTTAAGTCAAATACTTCTTTGTAATGGCAGGTGGCAGATTTATTCATTACTCCCCCCCCCCCCCAAAAAAGGCCTCTTTTTTTTAAATGCAGCAGGCTATTATTCATCTTGTATACTCTGCAATGGTTCAAAAATTGTAATTTCTTTCCTTTCAGCTTTTAGCATGAATACAATATGAAAACATCCCTCTTTTCAGCATAATTGCTTCAGGGCTTATTGATTCAGTATTTATTTCTCCTTCTTTCCATTCCTCTCTCCAACATATTTTATACTATCCTGATCAATACCATCTTCATCATCAACATCATCCTGCTGCTCTTCATAATACATGGCTCTATAACCAATTTGGCTGATCCTCGCTTCATGTGGTCTTTTATCTCTTCGGTTGATGCATCTGCTACATGTATACATTCATTTTCGCTGCTCCCACTGACATTATTCATCATTGCTTGGAAATCAACAGCAATCTTATCTGGAATGGGTGAGTGGAATCGGCAAAAATTGTCTTTTTTTTAAATTAAAATTGATTTTGAATACTGATCATGTACTTGTGTAATGTAAGAACCTATCCAGAAATTATTTTCAGTGTTTAGTTATGTAGTAACTGAGATTCACAGCATTTCATGAGGATTTGGAATCATTAATATTTCATCATTTTTTGGTCAAAATTTCATCACAAATAATGGGTATAAAGGGTTTGATAAATAGTTATTATTAGAAAGGATTGCACAACTTCATTGTTATATGATAGCATATAACTTTTATGCCATTTACATCTCTGAATTAAAAAAAAATATGTAAAGTTAATGTTGTAATCGCACTCATCAAGTAAAAAAAAAATCTGATTTGCCTTTGAAAGAAAATAATTCTGACCTTTTTAAAAACAAAAATGTCTTTGAAATTGCATATTTGTAGTTATTTTATGAATTGATTAGAAATATATGTTTACAATTTGAAATAGATGAAAGACCTAAAGAACCGTGGAGGATTGGGCAAGGTGCGGACATTTCTGTTTGGACGTCAAGGAGCAGAGCGCCCTCTGGAGGACAAGGAAGACCTAGACGAAGGTAAGTGAAGATGTTAACATGGAAATGATATCCCTTTGTTTTCCTTTGTGACTATCCATTTGTAAAAATGTATAAAATCTGAGGAATGCTATTGTTTTTTTGGTCATATGAAAACAAATCAACTCACTGATGTATGTAAAAATATGAAAAGTTGAGTACAGGAATATTCTGTACATAATGGGCATTTATTAACTGTTCAGAAAATTTAGATTACTTGTTACATCAGATTTGTTTTTATGGGTTTAATGCTCAGGATAATGAAATAATACTCTCTTTCAAGAGTGATTTCAAACTGGGACTTGCAATTTTCAACTTAACTATTGACAGGAAAATATAATTATAAATTTCATGAAACTTGTTTAAATTTGAGAGTGGTTAAAAGAGTGATAGTTAATGCAGCATTGCTGATATTTGGATACCTGTAGAAAGTATGAAAACACTTCATACAAGAATTTAAATTTAGTTGTTTTTCTCATGGCTGATAAAGACTTGTTGTCATAAATCATTTTGGAGTGAAATGTTTGATTATGCTGTTTTCTCTTCAATGAATGAAGAAAGGTGATTTTTGTAGGTCAACTTTGTCATTTGAATTCCTCTGTTTTCAGGGATTCATTTGCGTGTGATTGTCAGCAAACCTAGGTGTGAGTTTTGGGTCTGCTGCATGGCATGCGAAGCATGTTAGCACATTTAAATGTGCATGTCTCTTTATAAAATCACTTTACATGGAAACATGTACATGGGGCTGGTGACAGTCTATTTTTAAGTGAAGACCAGCTGACACAGATTTTAATGCATGGGAATGCAGTTTTGTTTCAAATGAAACTCTTTGCTCAGTTTGATCATAGAGAGGATTCAGATGTTGAAGACTGAATGGAAAAATTGTGAATGAGGAAAGAAAAGTTCCAGAAAATGTGCAATTTTTTTTTTTTAATCTGTGCTTTACTGAAGATATATAAGTTCCAATGTCATGAATTTGCTTCCAACACCCCCGAAAAAGACTGCATTTTGACATTCTGGAATGATCATGCATTATGCATTTAATACCGAATGAAAACCTTAGAGTGAGTAGAGAATTCTGAACAATACCTCAAATTGAATATTATTTCTGAATGTGTAAACTGATCATTGGTAAGTTGTCATTATTTTCTCAAATCCTTATTTTTTTACCAAAGAGCTCAGAATCAGATTTAGAACCTTGAAGTAACAGATTTCAAGATTTAACCCTTTCGAGACAATTGACCACATTTTGTGGTTGGGCTCAATAACTTTTGATTCAGAGCCCTGAAAAATATACTAGATACATGAGTAGAAAGAGCAAAAAATTCTGCAAACACTGTGTTCATTTTTGTTACATGACAATATTGCGTTTGATCCCAGGAATTTTAAAAAGGAGAATAAGATTTAAAATCCTTAAATTGGCAACACATTGAGAGGTTCAAAATTCTTGTTTTTTATCAAAATTGGCAACTTTTTCAACTTTTCGCCAATTCTTTTAACCATGTATATTGTTTTCAAAGACATCACCCCTTATTACAATCTTGTAGTACTAAAAGAAAAATATTATTGTTGCCAATTTGAAGAACAAAATGTGATCAATTTAACCCTTAAATAATTCATGTCCTGAAAGGGTTAAGGCAGCCAGTTTGAGGAAAACGTGTGCAAATTTATAGACTACCTATAAAAGCTGACTAATAATGATGTTAGCTCCAGACTACAGACTGACTGAAGAGGAATACAATTGAAAGGGAAGATGGACTGTAATGAAAGTGGTGGTTTTGCAATCATGACAAGTGTGATAAAAAATAATTGCATCATGGAATAGCTTGTCACAATTGGGGATTTTGTGCAATTCATTTCGCTGCACATTGTTATTGATTCACTAGTGCATCTTTACAGACAGATTTGCCCATTTCTTTTCCCTCTTTTGTTTTACTAATTTGATTTTTTTTGTGGGGGGATAATAATAATAATAATAATAATGACTGTTTCTTATAAAGCACTTTACCATTTTCAACATAACTGAACAAAGCTTATGATGTAGAGGGAATGAGATTTTGGGACTGAAGTCATTTTCAAAATAGTTCATCTTTAAATGATATCATTCATTTCAAATCTATTGAAATAGAAAATGATTTTGGAAGTGTCTTTTTTGAAAAGATAGGCCAGAAAGTATATCAAAATTTTCAAAGGTTTAATCCCTATATGGGTAGAAACAAAGGTTTTTGATTCGAAGGGAAATGTGAATAGTTCTTGGTATTCCTCACATGCCCTTTGATTTTCTGTAAATTATATTTAAATGTATGCACATATTCTGTTTGCATTTTGTTTTTTTTTTCTTTTCTTTAGAGCAAATGTGTCTTAAAGAAAGCATTTTGGACGGTAGAACATTTTGCATGATACATTTGGGTGTTGGAATGTAGGAAACTTCATTTTAAAAAATTAAGTAGTGAAATTATAATGTGACAGCACTCACTTAAAAAGATTTTCGGAAGAAAAAAGAATTAGTCATTTTTTCCCCTAATCAAAAAAAAAAAAAAAATCCTTTGAGTTCATTTGCTGGTCTCTGCATCAAACGTCTGTGCCCAGTCAAATGACATTAGCAATGCCCATTGCTGTCCGACAAACTTGCGGGGGTTATCGTCGCAAGACCTTGTTGTCCCCTAGCAGATAATACGCTTGACATACTTTCCATTTCCGCCTTCAGTCATGACTCGGTCTAAATCTATGGTAGACACAAAATTTTGGGAAAATGAAGATGGAGAGAAAGAGAGAGAGAGAGACAGAGATAGAGAAAGAGAGAGAGGGGGAAAAAAAATGAAAATGGGGGGGGGGGGGGAGATGGGAAGAAGAAGAGAGACTCAAGGGTTTGTCAGCTTTTTCTAATAATAATAAAGAGATTTTCAGTTAAAAGTACAATCTACAATGCTATAGAAATATGAACTTGAGAGACAGAAATAGAGCTTGAGACAAAAAGAAATAGAGAGACAAAGAGATTGGAAGTGAGTGAAAAAAAGAAGGTGTTGAAGATAAAATAGAGAAAGAGACAGACAGAGACTGAGAAACAGAAAGAAATTGAGACAGACAAAGAGATGGCGAAAAGCAGAAACACAAAAGAGAGTTATAGAATTAGAAAATCTAATCATTCCAGGCTACCTGCTTTCTGCGTCTCAACAAAAAACTTATCATTGTATGCAGATGACTATCAATGCAAAGGCATAAAATTCTCATTATGCAACTCTTTGAATGATGGAAAAACAAATATATTTTTTAGTCTGATTATGTACATGTACCTATTATTCCCATGTATTATATAGGGAATTATGTAGGGAATTCAGTGTGAAAATAAAGACTCCTGCATCCTATCTTACATCTATATAAGAGCAGAGAAAAGAATAAAATTGACATGAGAGGAAATATAGTCATAATAAGGCCAAGTTTTAGAGAGATGGATTGAAAATCTAGTTAAATCTTTTAGATGTTCCTCCGAGCATCTTCCAGTAATCTGATTGTAGAATTAGGCCATTAAAAAAACAGATTTGTCTTGTCTCATTTACATCCCATCCTAGCCTGGCTCCAACCAAGACGACAAGGCCAAGTTTATTCCCTCCAGCGAGCTTTTTCTGTCTAATACCATTTCTACCTAATCACCCTTCCCCACCCACGCATATATGCATACACATGCATGTACCATTTCCTATGTCGATTTCTGTAAAAGTTTGTACAATATGGAAGCAACTAAATTTTCATATTAGAGAAAGTATTGTTATTTCTACCAAATCAAATTCAATGATGAGGTATTTGTTTTACGTTGAAATATCATTTAAAATTCTGTATGCAGATGAAATTCTTGCATTTAGGAGGAATCATTTTCAGTCTGTATATTATATGCTGTATATCTAAAAATTCACTTAATTTAATTAAGACTTGTAAATACAAATCCAAATGATTATGTTTACAAAACTCTCCATAATATTCCATGCTGATGGTACTGCATCTCTTTATATATCAACTTTGGTTTCTGTGTTTTTTAAAATTTGCTCATTAGAAGTAGTAGCACTTGCATTGGTCACAATACTTATATAATATTGAATGGCCTTGAGTGTGATACAAGGGTATATCACACAAGCTATGAGCACATTTCACGAGTCGGCACGACAAGTGAAATTTTTTCAAAGCCAGTGCGATATACCCTTGTGTCCAACGAAAGAAAAGCCATTCAATATTATTATTATTAGCTGTATGAAACCTAGTTCCTCAATTTTCACCATTAAATGTCCTCATGTTTTTGTATTGACTTCACCATAAAACACAGGTAGAAAAACATTATTTTGTCCTTACCCAAGCATCGTGCAAGGGCTGCGCGCATACATCTATTGTCTTAACCTTTACGTATTTAAATGCATATTCACTTTTTCACGTGTGGACATGTAACGGTGAAAATTGAGGAACTAGGATTCATACAATTAATAATAATAATAATATTGAATGGCTTTTCTTTCGTGGGACACAAGGGTATATTGTACTTGCTTTGAAAATATCTCACTCCTCGTGCCGACGCGCATCCCAAACCATGAGATATGGAAATATATTGCACGGTCATCCGGGTACTTGTGCGCAAACCATGAGATATGCCAATTTCTTTGGTTGCCTGAAAACCCTTCTTACAAATAATAATGAACTTTATCTTTATTCCTTATTCAAGTTAATCACTCCAAATTATATAAGTGGAAAAGGTAGACAGCAAAATAAGATTAGTAAAAGTATGCTAAACACTTTGTATAACTACTTTGTAGCCAATATTAATATTATATTAAATGAAACAGTTTTATGCCCTTCTCCCACCAAGTATACATTATCTATTATACTCATATTCTGAAAAAATTGTTCATGCCGAATTGTCAGTTTTATATATTATAATGCTAGCAAGGTTCGGTAATATATTAGTGATGCTTTCACAAAGTGTTCAATCATACCAGCTTGCCGTTTGATCCCAAAACCAGCTGCTCGTTGAGTTCAACGTATCACCTTTAAAAAAAAAAAAAGTATAAAGCATGTTCAGACTTTTACCTTCTGGCGTAACTGCCTTGTTGAGATGTTTCAGAACGCTACTGTTTCATCTTGATTCCTGACCCTAATTCTGTGAAATCATATTTCACTCTGCCCTACAAATATGACATAACTAGGTTTTCTGGATGGCATAATGAATATTTTTCTCGCGTAAGATGAAATGATGGATTTGACATTGCTCAGTCATTGTGGCTCCATAGGGAGCAAATATTTATGACTGTGACTGAGGATTGTGTAGGAAAGGTGAAGCTTTGGTGATAATTTAGGAGCAGAATTCTTCTGTTTTGATGTAACTAAGCCTGCAATACCATAGCTAAGATTTCACATGATTATTTGGTGACCCCCACATTAGTTTCAGCAACATTTACTCCAGCGACTTGTGCTCTGGGATTTATTTGTCAAAGACATATGATTTGGTTTGGGGTGCATTTAGCTTTTAGTTTAGGTGTAGGGTTAGGGTTAGGACTAGGTATAGTGTTTGATCCAGGGGTGAAGTTAGGTATTTGGTTAGTGTAGAAAACTAACCAGGAGCAATAAACCTGTTTACAAATATATTCAAATTTTATGCATACTTTTAAAACAAAGGTTGTTCTTGACAACCTGAAAGCTTGTCCGAGGCTTTTCAGACATAGCGACAAGTAATGTATGCACACTGGATTCCAAGTATTGTAGTTCATTCATTAATAACAGGTTAATGGAATACCTCATTATTAGGTCCCCAGGAAAGAAACATCCATAAATCTGTTATAACTTTGTGAACAGGTCTATTGACGCCAGAGCATACATGTATGTCAAGAAGCAGATTATCCAACCACACTTCCTTTGTTTCGATTAAGTTTATAGATTGAGTTGCTTTAACATATGTATCATTTTATGCAAGGCCCCTTCTTTATCTCTGTATAGTCAACTCACTTTATCTCTCTCTCTCTCTCTCTCTCTCCCTCTCCCTCTCCCTCATTCCTCTATCTTTCAATCGCCTTGTTTTTCTATACATCTCTGTCTTTGTTTCCCTGCCTTTCTTTATTGCATGCATGTCTGTCTCTACTCTCTCTCCTCTTCTTTCTCCCCTCTTCTTTCCTCCTCCTCCTCTCACCCCTCTCCCCCTCTGTATGTCTCTCTCTCTCTCTCTCTCTTTCAAAGTGACAGTGGTTAAGCAAGGTGTGTATAGAGTATCTTGGAGGTAAATAAAGAGAAGACTAAGAAACTGAGAGTAAGAAGAGACAGTAGGTGCCTCAATCAATACATGATTCCTTGATAGCCCATGGGGAGATATAATGGAGAAGGAAAGAAAGAGGGTGAAGAGAGAGAGAGAGAGAGAGAGAGAGAGAGAGAGAGAGAGAGAAATAAAGATAATGAAAGTTGAAAAAATTATGAAGGGAAGAAGTTGCGAGGAAGAAAGCCCCCCAAAAATATCAGAATGTGATGACATTGAAAAAAACAAGCAAAGAGATTGTGAACAGTAAAGAGAGAAAAGTGAATGTGATAAAGAGAGAGAGAGAGAGAGAGAGAGAGAGAGAGAGAAAACAGTTTAGGTAGAGGGTAACTGGAGCCACCAGGTGCCTCAATCAATATATGATTTCTTGATGGCCGATAGGGTGATACAGGGTGGATTAAGAGAAAGAGAGAGAGAGAGAGAGAGAGAGTAGACAAGTTTGAGATAGGAAGAGAGATAGAAATGAAAAGAGGTGGAAAGAAGAATGGGAGATGTTTGAAAGAGAGAAAGGGGAAAGAGAAGAGAAAGGTATGAAAGAACTCTGAAGGTTCATTGTTATTTTTTTTTTTTAAGATGTTTGATATCTTATCACCTACAGACTGCTTTTAAAATTGAGATATATAGCATTAAAGAGGGAGAGGGTGAGGAGAGAGAGAGGGAGAAAATTATAAACATGAGCAGCAATGGGGAATAGAAATGTGAGAAAAAAGTAAAATGGAAACTAAAACCTCACTTATCAGAAATGAAATTTAGCTGTTGAACTTCACTAATATTGAGGGAAGTAGAAGATATCAGAAAACATAGGAGAGGGAGAGAAAGGGGGAAGAAGGAGAGAGAGAAAGAAAGAAAGGGAGAGAGTAAGAAAGGTGAGAGAGGGAGAGAGGGGAGAGAAAGAGAGAGAGAGAGAAAGGAACAGAGAAAAGGATGGGAGATAGATGGAAAGGGAGAAGGGAATGAGGAGACACTTAAATAGTCTCATAATTTATAGACACACACTGACTGACAGAAGAAAAAAGAGAGATGATAAAATGAATAATAGCATAATAAAATCTAAAATCATGTTGCCCCCTCAGTAAATGTTTGCTTCATAATTATATTTGAAGAGAGAACCACAGAGGTGTAGGAGATGGAGAGACAGGGAAAGCAAAAGATGATTTCTGAAGTCTGGGAACTACCAACCCCCTCAGTAAATGTTTGAAATCATCATTACATATAAAAGAAATTATTACCAGAGATTAAGAGAGAAGGAGAGAGAGAGGGGGGGGGGGGGGAGAAATATCAAAGAGCTATATAGGAAGTGAAGAAAATTGTAGAAGTTGGGCAATAGTTAGAGGCTAGTGCAAGTATAATGGGTCCATAATTTACATGGTTAGGTGAATAAATTAATTAGAAGAAAACACATGAATTAGCTGACATATTTTGAGACAAAAGAACATGAAAAAACAATACAGGGTTGGAATATAAGCAACAGAAGAAAATAATAGAGAGAAAGAGTTATAGAGTGAGAGATAGAGGAAACTTGGAGGGAACTAGAAGGGAAGAGAGAGAGAAAGAGAGCAAAGTGAAAATTATGAAAAAGAGAGCAAAGCAAAATACAGAATTAGAAAAAAGAGAGCAAAGAAAAACTGAGAATTAAGAAAAGAGAGCAAGGAGAAAAGAAGAGCAGAGAATTAGAAAGAGCAGTAGTGTGAAACCGATCAATAGTGACATCTCAGGACACCCTAGAGGATGTATTGAAAAGTGATGGCTTCATCATGAAAGTTGAGATGATGGTCAAGGATGACCGCTGGAGATGACCGCTGGTGTGTGGTGGCTGTCATTGCTAGATGTAGGGGAAGGTTGAAACACATCCTAAGTTACGATTTGAAAACACATTTTGAGACTTAGCAATCAAAACAAGATATGAACACAGCCCATGACAGTGATTTTTTTTAAAATGTGAAAGGATGTAAAGAGGTTTTGGATGGCTGCCATGGGTAGAAGTTAATGTAAAGTTACATTCACATTTATCATAGTCAGTCATCTTAAGAAGATATGAACAGAGCCAATGATAGTGGTGAAGGAGTATGGCGAAACATGAATTCAAAGCCTGAGATACAAAACATGTACATCAAGCTTAGGTCCACGAAGAGTGCATGACATACCAAAAGCAGGGTTCAGATGCATCACATGGTTACGATTTGAAACTTGTTTTTGAAGACTGAACCAATATCTAAAGAAGATATGAACACAGCCAGTGAGACTCTGTCAAGAAGGGCTGAATGCCTGTCATTAGAAGATGTGGACATTGGGAGGGTTTAGGTACATTAAGAAGTTTGGATTCAAAATGCTTTTCTTAAAAAAATGTAGACCCCTAAATTATCCATAAAATATGTTTTCATGATAAATAGCATTTTATAATTTTAGGATGTTCACTTGCTAAAATACTAAATTCAAGTTTTTAACTTTTGAAACATTTGAATCTCAATCTGTTATTTGCAATATGTTCTTCTGCCTTAACCCTGTGGAAACGTAGTCCAAAATAACTCTGGCTTGAGTCCATGGGCATTGCGCCTTATACCCAAATGAAACTGCGTGTTTTACCAAATATGACATCATAGAAATACTCAAGGGTAATATCTACCTATCAGATATAATTCTATTTTGGTATATATCCTTTAGGTAGATATTGCCGTGAAGTATTTCTTTGACGTTATTTGTTGTAAACAGATTGGAATGATAACTTTGCTTGACTATTCATATTCTTCCATTTCTTCCACATTTTAGATTCCAATTATAGAAAACCTTAATAATGTAACCTCATCTTGCATAGTCAAAAGTGACTATTTATATAAATTTGGATATATACAGATGAAATGATAAACTAAAGTGCAAATTAGAATATATCTTACAGTAAATCAAGACTTTAGTAATTTTACTTCAATCCTCTGTATAACAAAATTAATAAGGTGAATATTTTCTAAAGGCACATCAACACGCACTACAGCATAAAGTCTGTATTTATGCATATATCTACCCCGACCTTGACTCAAACACTAATTATATCTCGGCATTCAGGAGTTCTTTGAAAAATTGGAAGTAAGAAAAGAAGTTGCCACTGATTTATCTGAGCTGTAGTTAACTGTGCATTTGCTAAAAGCATGGAATGGATTAGAAAGCATCACGGTGTACATGTTATGACTTTTCTATCGCCATGGCAATGGGTAACTTAGAGATGCAGGGCATGTAGTCAGGTTACATCCATACAGCGCACAGGAAATGGGCACTGCCTTAAATGGAAGCTTCTCGGACTGGGAAAGCGACGATTGGGCTGCGACAAACGAGTCTCACCTGCCGATCGGAGTGAGATTCAAGAAACAAAATGTCACTCACTTTGCTGCGAGATGATTTCTTTTTCTCATGCATGTCAGGTATAATTTACTCACTTTGTATGCTTGACAAATGATACGAGAGAAATAGTCCATGCTCTATTCAAATGTCCCTTGAATGATATAATAGGTGTGCTGAATAATAGAAAATGATACTGCTCATGATAGCATTCAGGTTTCCTTTTTCATTTTTGAGAGATTTCCTTTTCTCATGCATGTCATATATAATCATTTCTATCTATACGTTTGGTTTATAATATGAGAGAAATGCTCCATGTCCTAATCAAATGCTTTTACTTGAATTACATCAAAAGGTGAGCTGAATAATAAAAAAAGTAATGCTTCTCATGATAGCTTTCAGTTTCTCTGTACTTTTTAGAGAAGAGAGATTCTTTTTTCAAACACATCATTTATAATCATGAGTCTCTGTTGCTTTTGTCAAATGATGTAAGAGAAATATTTCACGCTCTATTGAAATTTAAATGTTAAATGCTTTCACTTGAATGATATCAAAAGTGCCGAATCATAAAAAATGATGCTGTTTATGACGGCTTTGAGGTTTTGTTAAAGCGCATTTTTCATTCCCAAGAACATGTGCTTGCGTCACTAGATGTTTTCATGCTTAAAGATTGCTCTAGTTGTTAAGTCTACCCTTACAACCTGATCATTAATTTTCCATGATATATATCATGCCTTAGCCATGAAACCTGTTTAATGAGGGCAAAGTTTGCATGTTATAGCTTAAACTGCTCACTGGTTCGTTTCGGCTATTATCTCAATGTGGACATTTATATAAAGTGCACTTAAGATTAAATGGACGAGGCAAGCAAAGATATTTTGTTGCAAATTACATGAGAATTACTGGAAATTTGAGTGAAATGCTGTAGGAAGTATATTCAGGTTTGATTCCATTTAATGATAGTAAGAAAAAGGGGTAAAACAATCAAGACAGCTACAGCCCTTGAGACTGACAGCCCATGAAACCGATAGTTCATGAGACTGTCTTACCTTATGTGTTTCTTTGTTTTGTTGGTCTCCTGGGCTGTCGGTCTCGTGGGCTGTCTTGTCTCATGGACATCTTGGAACTTTTTCCTCTCCTATAATTTTATATTCTTATATACACATATATATATATTTTTGTTTGTCTCTTGGACTGTCAGCCAACCTTTGATAAATGTTGGTTGTGTGCACTGTAGTTCTTATAGGCTGTCGGTCTAATGGGATGACCCTAATCATGACCATGACAAATTATTTTTCGATCAACTTTTTCCTCTTTCTCTATAATTGAATCAGCCATTTTAAGGGTATTCCATTTGATGATTACATTTTCAGGGGGTACGGGTGTTTTTGAAATTTTTGATGAAACTTGAAAAGAGAACGTGCCTTTTCACACTTTTTCATATGTTCCACATATTTCTTTTAGAGACCCTTTTTTAAGAATAAGGTTAAAAGGAACATGATTTGTGTTTTAAATGAATTTGAGAGATTGGAAGCACTTAGTGAAATGAATTGGATTGAGAGTATAGAATAAGGGTAAAATATGCAAGGGGCAACCGTAGAGAGAAAGAGAGAGAGAGAGAGAAAAAAAAACAAAGAAAAGAGAGAGAGATAAATAAAGAGGAAAAAGAATAAACGGTTAGAAACTGGTAGGAGAGAAACAGAGGTGGGAGTGGGATGGAAAGAGGGAGAGAGGGGATAGAAAAGGAATATAGAAGTAAGTTGTAATGAAAAGGTGAGAAAGATATAAGAGAGAGAGAGAGAGAGATAAAGAGAGGAGATATAACAGAAGAAAATACTAGTTGGAGAAAGACTAAAGCTGAGAGGAAACAGATTGACTCAAAATATAGCAAGAGACAAAAATAAAGGAAAAAATAAACCTTAACTATTAATAAAAAGGTGAAAACAATTCCTTAGAGCGGTGGGCAGTCATTGTAAAGTCTTTCCTTTAAAGTAGCTTTATTGCATAATTACAACACGACCTTTACCCTTAGAATAAACACAAGGTACACCTATTCTTGTATATTCATCAATCATGCCCATTAAGACAGCCATTTTGGAAGATAATGTTGAAAAAGGCACTGTCTACCCTTTGGGCAATCAAGATTGATCATTGTATATCAATACTATTATTACTTGCACTACTTCTACCCTCTTACTCTTGACATCAAGGTGAGCTAATGTCTCACTTTTACTTGGTTCTAGGACACATGCTTTAGTGGCAATTGCTCTGCTGTCAATTTACTATACAAAGTAAATCCCCAACTTCAGCCCTGCATCCAACTATTTACTAAAACTTAACCCAAACCCTACCCTTAACCTTAAACCCAAATCACACTCTCAACCCTGGCCATGTATCTTTGATCAAATATAGCCCGGAGCAAATGTTGCTTGAGAAAGTGTCGGATCACTGTTTGCTTTCTTTCCTGTTTTTTGTTTTGTGTGACTGAAATTCTGTTTTGTTCAACTGAAAATTTTGCTTTATTCAACTGAAACTTTTGTTAAACTGAACTTTTGTTTTATTAACTGAATTTTTCATTTTGTTGACTGAATTTTTCATTTTGTTTAACTCTTTCATTGCTGTAGATGGAAAAGAAAAACTGAACTGTTTTTTTTTTCCAGGCATAATTTGCAAATTTGATGTAAATTGTTGATAGAGGAATAATTTTTAAAAATGAAGAAAGGAAGGAAAGCAAAATATAGAACAATGAGAAGTACTCTTGAACAAGAGAATGTCCTCTCACTAAATATATAGGATTCATGCTTATTTGGGGGTTTCATGTAACCCACAACACAACTCAAATTTCCATTCTGATTATACATCAGCCTTCGCACTCTTTTTATGTATATCATGTTTTCTTTCTCCTTTTCTCTCGCCCTCTCTCTGTCAATATCTCTCTGTCCTTTCTCCCTTCCTCTCTATCTCTTTTCTTTGTCTCTCTTTTTTTCTCTATCCCTGTCTCACTCTCTCTCCCCCACACTCTTTTCTTCCCTCTTCCCCCTCTCTCTCTCTCTCTCTATGCCTTGGCCATTGAATGCCCTCACAGCATCAGAATTGGGCTTCTACTATATCAGTCATTATATATTTTTGCCCGGTTTAACTTTCATTTTGCCGAGGGCGGCCAAAATTACTTGCCCATGTTTCGAGATATGAAGGGTTTTATATTTCTTTGTGCTTGGAACTAGAGAAGATTCAAACCTCTCTGGGTATTGTCCAATTCATTGTGTGGTTGTATTTGAAACTTATAGTGAAAAGGGGTGAGTACTAGTACTTATGCCATAATTTGTATTTTGTGTAATGTTTCAGTATTGGATATTTCAAGAAAGGAAGCTGTTACTATTTACAAACATACACCATTAGAGGAGGCACGATGGCTCAGTGGTAGAGCAGTGATCTCCTAACTTGAATGTCCTGGGTTTGAAACCAAGTGGATATGCTCGTGCCCTTTGGTATTGCATTGATCCTCATTACCAAGTCCCCCAGAGAGGACTTAAAGCAATAGGTCCCCCTATTTGCTTAATTACACCCAAACAATTGCTTTCTTAGCAGTCGAATAAAATGAATCATCACCATCACAATCACCATTAAAGGTGATGTATAATAGTGGGAAAAGTCAAAGGGTCAAATATCGATTTCCTTGATTTTCGTAATTTGGATCCACCTTTTGAATTAGCCAACAACCCAATCAAAAGTTTATTCTTAAATACGTACATTTTCAAGAAATAACCATTTTGTGTTAGTTTCTAGGATTTGTTTGTCACTTAAATGTGTATTTCAAGAGTGAGGGGGCATTTTCAGTTTTGGAAAATGTGACAAAAGTGGTTGAAAACCTGTTGCAGTTGCATCATGCAAGGGTGATCAGCATCTAATACTGAAATCCATTCATCAGATTCTGACTAATCTTGTAAAGATCTTTCTCTGTGTGGTATCTCTTTCTGATATGATGTCATGTTCATCCTTTATCTTTGATAGATTATATTCAGTCATATCTTGACATCATTATTCAGTCTGATTCTGACATGTATATCTGCTGGTTTCTGAATAATGAACGATAATAATTTACTATTTTTCATCAAACATCCAATCTCTTTCTGCAATGCCCCAGAAATTCTTTTCCTCATTCATATAGTGTATTTATTTTTCAGTCTGATTTTGAAACAATATCCTTGGTTTCTGAAAAATGAATGCTAATAACACTGTTTTTCATCATATAGTCTGATCTCTTTGTGTTATGCCCTCATACTTTTTTTCTCATTCATAGCATAAGTTAATTGGTGAAATGTATCCACTGGTTTTTGGAATAATGAATAATTATGCTGTGTTTTATCATATTAATCCAGCTTTTATTGACATATCCCAAATACTTATCTTTTTCTCATTCTTATCACAAGTTCATTCTTAAGTCTAATTATGTAATGTATCCTTTAGTTCCAGAATAATGAATGGCAAGAACTCATTGTATTCATCACACATCCAACTCTTTTATTGTCATGCCCCAAATACATATATTTTTCTCATTCTTATCACGAATCCAGTCATAAGTCTGCATCATTTCATCATCCTGGATATGGAACAGTATTTTTTTCATTTTCATTGCATCTGTTCACTGTCTCGTTCCCCTTCTTGAAATCTGTCTGTACTCCATTCTGCCTTACGCCCTCCATCAACCTCAAACTAACACTCAACTCTGCATGCCCTGGCGTGGTCCCGAACCCGACACCAGCGCAGGCAACACGAAGCGCCCTTTATCAAGACCCCAAATCTTGCCCCTCTTCGCCGAAAAGCCCTCATCAGCTGCGAGCTTCCGATTTCCCGATATCATCAGATGTTTGGATATGAAACAGGGCATCGGATGGCACCAACCCAAAGGCTTACTCACTCTAGAACATTCAGGGCTCTCCTCTTGCATGGCTTCTAGAGGATTTATTCAGCTCCTGTTCACAATCGATACCAAATTTTGCACCACCGTTTGGTAGAGGCAAGCTTTATATGGTACTGAGTACAGGTCAGGCAATTGTGTAGTTAAAGAACTGTCTAGAAATTATTCTGATTAGTTGATTATAGAGTAAATATGAATAATTGTGTATTGTGAGGTTGGGAATGACTCAAATTTGAGCAAGTTGACTAAATTTGCTGAAAATTAAAAATCAAGAAAAACACTGAACACAGCAATGGGTATATGGGGGTGTGTATACATGTTGTGTCAAAAGTTTGTCTTAAGTTTTAGACTATTTCCAATCATGTTTGAAATGTGAGAGTATTTCAAGATGGCTCCTATAGTGTAACAGAGGTACATTACTATGATATTATTCCACATGGAAATTAATGAGAATGGGAATAGAATAGAAAACTTGCAATTTTTAATCACCTTGGTAAATACACCACCTTCTCTTTAATACATTCTTCTCACACACACAATGTAGGAAAAGGTAAATAGTTCATAGTTTTATAGGCTGGTATTTATTATTTGATACCTGTATTAAGTCATTGTTTTAGGATATTAAGCAAAAATTACTTGATTTATCTTTTCTATTAGCATTTTCTGAGGGAGAAAATGAAGGAAGGGGATTTGCATAAGATATTAATATCTCATTTTAAGCATGATGAAGGGATAATGGGAAGTTTATACCATTGTAGTTGAAATATAACCATTATAGGCTTCAAGCTTTTTGAACAGTTGCTATTACTGAACTTTCAAGAGTCTAATTTTTATTTTTAATTATGGTTTGTTTCATTGTCAATTAGGGCATAACTGATTAGTGGGAATTGATGCACGTATAAAACAATTTTTGTTTTAGGAGGAAAAACCTAGCCAGTTATTGGTCATATACATGTATATCATCCAGAAGGGCGTTAAGTCCCATCATTTGTACAAAATTAATGCCCTTCTGGCTCCAAACATATGATATATTGTTCATTATTCAAAGTCTTGGGTAAGATTTGGCTGCTGCAGCATAAAAAGTGTTAACAAATCAGAAAGATGTGGGTTGGTTTGTTTGTTTGTTGTTGTTGTTGTTTTTTTTTTTTGGGGGGGGGGGTATGATATGATATGACCTCAATTTGACTATGAGGGCATTTGAAGAGCCATCCTTTTCTGGGGACATTTCTAATATGATGTACTTCCAAACTGACATAAAAGGAATGAGAAAGCTCACAAAATATTTATCACCTTTCCCAGAATTCAACCTCCTTTAAGCTTACCTAACTGTCCTATGTCTGATTCAAATTATACATTTTGTTTTTCTTGTGAGAAAACTGAAAAGGGCCTGAGGAACGTTATGAAAAATTCATTACATGAAACATGATTCATGGTGCCCAGGTGAAGATCTTGGATTGGTAAAGCAATTCAGTTTTTAGAGCTTATTTGAGGGAATATTATCCCTCAAGAGATTTCGGAGCTATCATCTTACGAGGGAAGCCCAAACATTGATCTCCCTGCTCCCATATTTCATCCAGGATAGAAAATGTTTCTCAGAGGTGTATTGAAAGAGGAGAATTATTATTTGACCTCCCATGGCAGTGAGAAATCCAGAGTCTTACTCTTGAAATTGTAGTAAGAGGTAGTTTGCAAATGACCTAAAAAAATATGAGTATATGTATAAGCCGTGTTTGGAATCCCTATGTGGCTTTGAGGATTTAAATGGGTTTTTAGAGGATGGGAGGGGGTGGAAAGGGCTTTAGTTTGATGATTTGAAGGACAGCAGTGCGTGCTAGAAATGTCATGTAAGGAGTAGAAATATTCTTCTTTTTTTTTCAGTGTTAAGTAATTCCAACTTTGGTGTATTTCTTTACTTGTATCGCTGCATACCAACAGTGGCTTTTTTTTAGCTCAAAGGCCTACAGTTTTACATGAATGTATTTACACTGAAAACATTGTCTGGTTCAACAATGCCCAATGTTGAGCTTCTTTCTTTCTTGGGGCTTAGTCATCTATTATAATGAATATTAAGTTTATTTAACTGGTGAGAAAAAAGAAGATAATGTGCAATGATCAATACCTGGATGTACATGCTCTTTAAGGTACGAAGTAAAATTTTTATGGTCAGGAAAGTGTTGAATTGTTTATCGATTTTATTTGAAGTCCCCCCCCCAAAAAAAAAAAAAAAAAAAAAATCAGTAAGAAAATTTTCAACATTGTAGAACATGGATTTTTGACAGTTTTATTTTATAGATATAGAGATGAAGGATAATGAGTTAATTAACCGAATGTCTTTTGACCAAGGATGTATTGAGTGGCTTAAATAACTGATAAACTAGGGCAGTGCATTGATTTGAACCTAACAAGATTTGTAACCCATTTTTGTATTGATTGTCATAGAGAGGGGAGGCGTGACATCCTCTGAAAACATGTCACCAGTACACTCCTTCTCTCACATCATGTTCCTAATTAAGTAGGTGAGTCGGAGAGCTGTGTCGCTGATCTGATGGATAGGACGTTTGTCCAGGAATGTCTAATTCTGTCAATCATGCCACGTTGAAAGCCCAACGGACTCTATCTGATTCGACCGCAGTCCGATTTTTGGAAGATACATGTAGTAGCGTAGATGGGGAACTTTAGACTAAACAAAGATCTTTTCCGGTTTTTGAATAATGATATGTAAACTCAAATATTTTGGTGCATTCCTATTAAAGTGATTGATTAACTTTGTGAAAAATTGTAAAATCAGCTCAAATGCCAGTGAATTGTGTGCAGTCCTCTAACTACATATATAATTAAGGATATGTGAAAGTATGAGAGAAAATGGAACCCGTTTACTATCCTAAAAAAGAGAAAGTCGCGATCAATCGCTAGCGCAAGTCGCTCGGCTTCTTCGCTGCGCTGCAGTCACAAAAACCAAGCACCAGCGCTTGGCGATTTCAGAGCGGGTTTCCAGCCCGTACGGTATTTCGTGATAGAGCGAGGTATGCCAACCGTAAGAGTTCTTTAGGGTTCGGTGGTACTCTATCCCGACATCAATGTTCAAGCGTAAATATCTTGATATATAAACGACCGATCAGCTTATAAAACTCAGGCGATTCCTGTCTGAGCTAAAGGTTTGCAATTATGATTACAGCATTAGCTGGAACAGTGATTTTTTTTTCAATCCTGGGCAAAGTTAATCAATGCCTTTAAATTTGCTACATTTGAAAGAAGAAATCTTTTTTTTTCTCTTCTCTAAAAACCCTTCAGTGGTTCATGAATTGTGAAGTTTGATATCATATATTATTCTCTGTATCATTATGAATCACTTAAAAAGGTACAGAATTAAAAATTTGGCTCAATAAATCTCACCTGTGAAAGATTTTTGTTATGATTAAATGCAATAGGAGGCACGATGGCTCTGGGATAGAGAAGTGGTCTTGTTACCGGTAGGACTGAGGTTCGAAACCAAGTGGATGAATTAGTGCCCTTTGGTAAGGCATTAATCCGCATAACCAAGTCCCTCTAAGATAAATACACATACTTTCGTAGTAGTTAGGTAAAATAAACCATCAACCCTTTTCAAATTGCTGGCTTGTTCTTTAGGAGGTTTCTCGGTAGAAACAAAGCCAGAAAAAAAATTTATCTTTTATGACATATTTGTAAAATATGTAACAGCTTTTAAGCTTGCCTATTATCTGTGAAAACATGGTTTCTTATTAGTCCATCTATTTCGCTACAGACTCTATGTGGTATGGCATTCTCTTAATATGTTTTTCCAAGTAGTTTATTAAATATAACTTACAAAAATGGTATTCATATTGATAATTGTTCATTTCCTTAGAAATTAGAAATTCTTCTTGTGTCTTTGATTACAGTGTATCCTCCATATGTTGTCTTGCTTTGATTGAATTTTGCTTTTAACAATGAATTTACATATTAATTTATCATGCATGTTCCCCCTCTCCATCTCTCTCTCCCTCTTTCTCTCTCTCACCCTCACTCAAAAACACACACACAAACTCTCTCTTTCTCTCTCTCTCTCTCTCTCTCCCACTCCTTTTTTGCCTTGATATTGTTTCCTGTGCTGAGAGACATTGTATTAAGCTGTTCAAAATGTTAGGTTTGTCATTTCCATGGAATCTGCCTTTACGCTACTGTGGAGTAATCTATTCCCCAAGAAAATCCATTTCCTTTTTCATTCTGCTTCTAACCCATGAGAATGTATGAGACTTGCTTGTAGCTTTCAAGGAATTCTGAGGCTATAGCTTTAAGCCTAACAGCCTTACCATTGAATAATGTCTTGTACAAAGTAAAAGGGAAATACCCTTCTTTCCTATAGCTTTTATGTGCCTGTGGACATATGTCCTTATAGCCTTTATTGCATTGAAAGTCTTCTGTCATAACATAAGTAAATACCTTTTACCAAGCACTTAATGATACAAAGGAAAGTACTTCCTCCTTTCCTCCACTTTCCACAACTTTCCACATGCCCAAGGACTTACGACCTTTCTGCCCTCACTGCAGTGAAAGTCTATGCCTCGCTATCACGTTGAAAGCATATTGCCCCGGAGGAAAATTGGGTCGCAACGGTCCCCCACGGGCGCCGCGACTCGATATTAAAGTATTGGAGTGCGCCCCGTGTTTGTCCTCTTGTAAAGTGGAGTAATTGAAATGAGCGTGTGGAGCATTACTTTCATAACTTGCTATTGACTTGTAGCATAAAGTTCCTGGCAACACAAAGGCGGGGAATAGATATTTTCTGGAGAATGAAAAGGAAGGTTGCGATGAAGATGGAGAACGATGGAAAGGTTGTCATGAAATTATGACATTAGGGGAATGAGACCAAATGTAATTACTGTCGTGAACGTCACTCTCATGTTCTATGTTCGTCTTGAAGTTGCTGTTGTAGCGAAGACAAGAGACTTTTTAAGCAGATGGAAGAAGGTTGAGCGAAAAGAGAAGCAGGAAGATAGACCCATTTCACATTCACAAATGAGGGCACTTTTATTAAAGACAAATCTTCCAGCATGATGTTTTGTTTCCCTTTGCATTGTTATTCTTCAAAAGAACTTTATTTCTTAGAATACATTAATGTCATTTAATGTTTAGAAAACAGAAAATTTACTTTCAGAATGCTTCCTCCTTCTTTAAACTTCCTGTAAAATTTCTTTCAGTACCATGCCTTTTGGCTATCTGATGAAAGTAGTCCCTCTGAATGCTTCATTTGAGTGCTTTTTTGGTGTATTTTTTTCACAATAATGTAAGAACATTCTCATTAAGATCATCTTGCTTGAGAGCATGCATGTATTATTTGAGTGTGAATGGGTCACAAGAAGTTGTTTTGAGATGTTTGTTTGAGATGAGAAGAATTAATGGAATAAAGATAGTGGGTCTGTGGATGTTGTTCCCTTGAGCTGTATACTTGGTATAACGAAGATGGGAAGAAACAGCTCATCACTAAAAAGAAAGAAAAAGGGTCGAGGTTATCTCCAAAATACTTATGAAGATTAAGCATAATGAAAAGGGCATAACTTGATTTTACATTTAAAATCCTACATTGATGCCTCACAGTTTAAAACTTGACATTACAATTGACGAGAATATACTCGCTTGTATAAGGAAAATTGAGCTGGAACAAGAAAAAAGAGTAAATTTCGGCAAGATGAAAGAACTGGTTTGACATATAATAGTGAAAAGTAGAGTAATTGAAATGTACATCCCACTTGTTCCATTCCTAACTTAGATGAATCAAATTATCTGAATAGATTTATCTTTTTGGAGGTAAAGGAGAAAGTTTGAGGTTGGGTTGTAAGGAAAATAGAAATGAGAAATATGGGAATCTTGTTCTGGAAAATTCGGCATTCTGATTTGGAGGTTAATTGAAAAGAACATCCTGTACATGTTAGTCTCTTTTGTATCAAAGATGGTAGACTGTTGAAATTTAAGTTTCTATTAGAATACTGTATATAGATAAGGGCCAGAAGATAGAATGGTTGGTTTTGGACATTGGACAATACGAAGCTTAACTTTATTTTTTTTCATGTTTGACTTGAAGTAGACTTGAATTCAGAATTTGACAGGACCGAATTGGACTAGATATAAGAGAAGAGAGAAGGAGAAAAATATTTCTTTTAATGATAACCTAAACTTTATAACATCTTTTGCTTCCATAATTTCTTTGGTAATCTGTCTACCTTTTTTATGTTACTGAGACTGAACTATTCTGTGTTAGTTTTGGGAGAGGGCAAAGTTTCATATTTTATCACTTTGATCCGAAACTTATTTTTGTTAGAATCTTTTGGATGAAGTTTCTGTAAAGTTACATATTCTGATACATTTTAGCTCCATCACCGATCCAGGGAAGACATCTCAAAGCACTTTGTATCTAGTGGAAAAGGCGCTATATAAATTGCTACTATTATTATTATTATTATTATTATATTATATATTGCTTTGAATGCAAAATAAGAAAGGAACACTTTACTTGTAATGTGAACTTTGTAGAGTGGAGGTTATTTTCTTTCAGTTTGAAAACTTCAAATTAAATTGTATCACAGATAGATGTAATTTTGTTAGTTTCTCTTTTCTCCACTCTTTCATATGTTGTCATACTTATGCATCCATATACCTGATGATAGTAAGATATATTCATGGGAAACCAGGCTAATTTAGATGAAGATGTATGGAAATGGGTAATTGGTTTGATGTAATGTTGTTAACCTGTACTGGTATCTAGGTTAGAAATCTCAAGTGAAAAGAATTAGGTTTGAAGCCAGTTTTGAGATGAGGTCTGATTTTTTGACCCCCTTTTGTGGAGCTCATTGTAGAAATCGATACAATAATAATAATAATAATAATATAGATTTCTAAAGCGCACTTTCTGATGCAAATGTCACTCAAGGCACTAACTCCAACCCTGCTATAGCAGCAGACACCTGTATTATAGAAAAACCTGTAGATAGTACATGAGGTGAGATCATCATAAATTCAAGCAGACACAGCATATATACCTCTAGGGCCCTGTTTCATAAAACTTGTCATCAATGACAAATTACAATAACTGTTATAAGCTACTGACATCCTTGCATCTGATTTGCTGAGAGCAAATTTGTCAGTAAAAATCACTGACAAGACACTTGATGAAATGTTCCCCTGCAATATGTGAGAGCCAGAAGGTTATTAACCCATTGCCTATGGTAACCAACTTGTCTGTTTATGTAAGCCTATTGGAATGAGAGAATTCAGTAGTCAATGGGTTTACTTACATTTAGCACAGGGTTACCAGGGTTACCTTTGATCTCTCAACAGAAGGTTTTTTTTTTTTTTTAATGTTGTTAATTGTTTAATTAAGATAACTTGTGAACCAGTCCATTTTTAGCCAAAGAGGTTTCTTTAAAGAAAATATTGTCTGCTGAGAATCAGAACTGAGTTCATTCATTTACAGTCCAACCTGCTTTAGTGACAACCTGTACAGAAAGACCACCTGTCTATAAAGACCACAATTTTTGTTTCCCTTGAAAAGTGTTTCTCATTGAAATGTGTAATAAAGGAACCTGTATATAAAGACCACCTGTTCATTAAGACCGCTCTTCTTGTCTGCCTTGAGTGGTCTTTATAGACAGATTTCACTGTACTTTACCATTGAGTTAACGCTCTTCTGCCTCTCAACAGACGATTTGAAATAAAATGTTTTCCTAAATTGATAATGACAGTGATTTCTGCATTAACAATAATCTTATCTTCCCTTCCACCCAACATTTTCTCTTTCCAGACAAAGATGACATACACTACATTGATGTCAAACTTTCTCATATGAAACATCCTCCACCGACTCTTCCACCACAACCAGAGGGGCTTTCCCTGGAACAGATTGGGAGGAGACATGTGGTGCAAGCTATTGTGGACAGTGAGAGAAGTTACATGATGTCCCTTCAAAGGCTAGTGCAGGTAAGAACCCCCCTGACTATAATTGAAGATCCTTTAAAGATAGAACATTGAATATCATTGACTTGCTCAATCGTGTAATGTTACCTTCATAATGTCCCTCTAATGGTTAGAACAGGTAATGTCCCCTCAGTATAATGGAACATTCCAAGTATAGCTGGGGCAGATTTGAGTTTGTCAAAGGGGGGGGGGAGGGACCCAATTCTCGAAAAAGTATGTGACGAGCAACAAAAAAAAGGAAGGAAAAATAGCTTTTATAATTTTCAGGTGTCTTCTGGGTAAAAATTTTGAAAAAGGGACTATATTTCGCACAAAATGGTAGGTTAGAATCCCTCACTATGAAATATTAATGGAACATTCCAAAGATACTGTATAACTTGAAATATCACCAAATGTACAGTTTTATTTAAGCAGCCAAATGCTGTCCCTTCCAAAAGCTCATAGAAGGTAAAATAAACCCTCCCGTTTACAAAAAAGAAATAAATAAAAATTGAATAAGCCAAAGTCATAACAAGCATCATCACTGACTTGTTAGGGTGTTTTGAAGCACCTGCAGAGGTGAATTATTTGTTCAAAAATTCACCCCTAATCTATAGTAGATTGAGTAGGAGTTAAAAGTTGGAAAAGAGGGAGATTTTTTTCTGGATTGCTGTAGTAACTGAAAGACATATTATTGTATTGATTTGGAGAAGAGCGGAGTGACGTAAGTAGCTGTAGTTTATGTCCAAAATTAGATACCCGCTGATCCCCCTCTAAATAAAATGAATAAAAAGAAGCGAAAGAAGGTGGAGTAATTAATAAAACCCCAAGATTAGGTTAAAGGTATTGTTTGACGTAGGTTGTTATGTGTTAAAATTCACAAGGCTACAAATTCAGAAAATAACTTGGGAAATAAAACAAAGGGAGAAGCAGTCAAAAATTAATGAAAAGATGTATAGAATTAGTAAGCCCCCTAAATCAATTCATCATTTTTCTTTGATTTTGTAAGTAAATAGTAAAGACACTGAAATTTTCAATCAAAAGTTGATAAATAAGCCCCCCCCCCAAAAAAAAAAAATGTAATTATAAGCCTTGCTGCAAATGAGCCAGATCCTCTTATTTTTATTTTTGTAACTCCTGTTAGAGATAATCTTCAGTTATCATTGCAAAGATGAAGTTTGAACAAAACTTGTTAAATATGTGGCCATGTTATTCCATTTGTATCAGAAGATATATATGCCAGATGATTTGATGTTTCATTCATGATAATTTTATCAATTTTGGTATTGATGTATGACAGAAAAAGCCAATTTAAGGCTACCAGTCAGTGCAGAAGTTCTCTGTACATCAAAATACAATATCAATGAAATACAGCATCATTTCCTTCATTTTTTTTTTATTGATAGGCCTACGAGAAGCCCCTGCTTGAGAGTGAGCCACCATTGTTGGAGAAGGAGAAGGTTAAGACAATCTTCTATCGTGTGAGGGGTATCTACCAATGTCACCTAATGTTTCAGATCGCCCTCGCTAGTCGAATCAAGGAATGGGACAATATTGAACAGATCGGAGATGTCTTTGTAGCATCGGTAAGTTTGCACGAGCTTCACCTGATTTATAATCTCTTTTTATCTTCTTTATCTCTCTTACTGTAATATCACTCTGTCTGTCTGTCTTTTTTGTCCATGTCTTTCCATTTTTTTCTTTTTCAATCTTCTCTTTCTTCTCTTCCTCCCCTGTCTTTGTTTGTTTCTTCCTTATGCTCTTTCTTTCTTACTATTTCTTTTCTCCTCTGTTTCTTCAACCCTCTCCTTTCTACTTTCTATCTCTCTGCTTGTTTCTCTCTTCCCCCTTTTCTCTCTCACTTGCTCTCTCTCTCTCTCTTTGTCTTTCTTTTAATTGTTACTTTTTCTTTCTTTTTCTCTTATACTTTCTTATATTTCCCTCTTTGAGTTATCTCTTTTTGTCTCTTTTAAGCTCCTTCTCTTTCTTTTATTTCCATCTTGCACTCTCTCTCTCTCTCCTTCTGTTCCTTCTCTCCTTCTATCTTCTTCTCTTCTTTTCCCAATATACATCCTCCTCTTTTCTGTACCATATATTCTATGTTCTAACTCACAAAATATTTCAGATATATGCTTGACATTACAATTTATCAAATATAAATTTGGATTTTATCAAGAAGACAGTAGCAAGATACTTGGTTTATGTTAGAAACCTGTCAAGGGAATGTTGTGAATGAAGGAGTTAATTACACATGCTGATGGTACATTTCCTTAAGCAAATCTTTGTAATCAATATAGCACTGGTTCTTTGAATATCTAGCCACTAGAGATTTCACTTTAAAATTAAAGTTTCTTAGTATATTACATGACATAAAAATAGCTTTTTACCCATAGGGGACAGTGAATATTGGGTAGAGAGGGGCCTTTGCAATGACTATCTAGCAACTGTATTCAAGATAGCTCCCTCGCTAGCTCAGGTGCGTGTAGGGTATCCAGTTCAAACTCACCTTGGAAAAATCAATGCCCGCTAACAAATTCATTACACCCGGTTGCACTCAATAATGAAAAGTCTCCACAAAATGTTGCTGGGTTTCCCGATGAGCGCTGATCAATAAGGCAATATTCTGGCTAGGAGCGGCGAGTATATGTGTGAAAGAAGAGGTGCTGTCATATTACAAGTCTTGTCAAATTTGGGTATGACTGAAATCAATAGAGTTTGTGTACAGTGATTAGATATACTAACGGTTAAAGAGACATTGCAGTCCTTCAATTTGGTGCTTCATTTTTTCCCAGTACTTTTTCTTATGAATTTGTTCAAAATGACTAGGTGATATTACATATTGAAGTATTTATCTTATGTCTTAAGATCACATATTTGCTCACAGGAACTTTTGAACCACTCTCTGCTCTGATATGTTATGAAAAATATAGTGATATTAATAGGCTCATTACCCACCCATATTTAGTGCCTCTTCTCTGAAACGTCCTTTTCCAAGGGATTTGCTTCCACATTTCCCTATTTTGCTACAAATTTTCAATCTTCTTTGATACATGTATAGCATCTCTTCTCCCCTCTTCAAAGCCTTCTAATGTTTTGAATTGTACCTTCTTCAGTCTTCACCATAACAACCATTATACTTACATCTGCTAGATCTCTTTTACCATTCTGTAGTATTTTGCTTTCCCCCGTTTTTTGAATTACTTGCCTACCCCTCCTTCCAAGTCTCTCATTGATTCTCACTATTGCCTCTTTGTACCTCATAAGCAAGTATATTTGATTCTTAGTCAACAATTACATTCTCTTTTAATCTCCTCTGAGCCCTGTTTCATAAAACTTGTTATCAATAACAACTGCCACATTTCTATGACAAATTTTCTCTCAGCCAATCATATTCAAGGATTTCAGTAGCTTATAACAATTATTGTAACTTGTTTATTGATAACAAATTTTATGAAATGAGGCCCTGGACTTGCTACCTCTGGTCATATTCTTATTTTTCATCTTCAAATCATTCTAATGACTTTGGTTTCTCACCCTGTCATGTTCTCAAATGCTCTGTTCATTCTCTTTGAGTATTCTTTTAAAGATATAAGAGATATTTTACCATTTGATTTTCTGTTCTACTTTATGTTAACTACCATTTGTCTCTTCCCTTCTCATCTTTCTTCAATCTCTCTGGCATTCGAACGACTCTTATTTCTCACCCTTTTCACTTCTCCAAGGCTTCAGTCCTTTCCTGTCCTTCATTTTTTCAGCACTTGAAGAAATTTTTTACCATTCCATTTTTTCAACTTCAGTTTTAACTCATTGTTACTTATTACACCCTGAATTCTCACTCTCTCTTCAGTTCTCCATTGAATTGAATTAAATTGAATTGAATTGAATTGTATTGAATTGAATTGAATTGAATTGAATTGTATTGAATTGAATTGAATTGGATTGGATTGGATTGAATCGTATTGTATTGAATTGAATTGAATTGAATTGTATTGAATTGTATTGAATTTTATTGAATTGAATTGAATTGGATTGGATTGGATTGAATTGAATTGAATTGAATTGAATTGAATTGAATTGAATTGTATTGAATTGAAATGAATTGAATTTAACTGAATTGAAATGAATTGAATTGAGTTGAATTGAATTGAATATTTGCCCCCCCCCCCCTCTGCTCCTCCTCCATCTTTCCACTTCCAAGCCCTCTAATGATTCTTGATTTCTCACTCTCTTCAGTTCTCCAAGGCTATGGTCCTAGAGGTGTACAGTGCATATGTCAATAAATTGATGAATGGTCCTCTCAGAATACTACTTCCCCCCCCCCTTGCTCTACCTCCGATCCAAGCCCTCTAATAATTCTTGATTTCTCACTCTCTCTTCAGTTCTCCAAGGCCATGGTTCTGGAGGTGTACAGTGCATATGTCAATAACTTCACACATGCCATGGAGACGGTGAAGAAGACTGCCTCACAGAAACCAGCTTTCAGGGAGTTCATTGAGGTAATGTATACTACACCAAAAAACATCTGCTTGAAAGAGAGATAGAGAGAGAGAGAGAGAGAGAGCAAGAGAAATATGATGATGACGATGACGATGATGATGATGATGATGATGATAAGGAGGAGAATGGAGATGATATGATCATGAAGATGACCAAGAAGATGATGACGATGATAATGATGATGAGGTGATGATGACGGTGATAATGATGATGGTGATGATGATGATGGTGATGATGATGATGATGATGTGATGATGACGGTGATAATGATGGTGATGATGATGATGATGGTGATGATAGTGATGGTGACGATGATGATGATGGTGATGATGATGATGGTGGTGATGATGATGGTGATGATGATGGTGATGATGGTAATGATGATGATGATGATGAATATGTCAATGATGATGATGGTGATGATGATGATGATGGTGATGATAGTGATGGTGACGATGATGATGGTGATGATGATGATGGTGGTGATAATGATGGTGATGATGATGGTGATGATGGTAATGATGATGATGATGATGATGAATATGTCAATGATGATGTCGATGATGATTTAGACAATTATAACAGTGATTAAGATGATGATGATAATGATGAAGAGAAAATAATGGAGATAATTGATTTGTAGATGATCATAGCATTGGAAAATGTCCGTTTTCAAGTCTTGCAATGAAAAGTGATCAGAATACCATGCTTTAGATTTTAATTTTCAAATGTTGGCAGGTATGGTATTGATCTTATTGTTTCAGAGTCGTCAGCAATCAAGCAGTGACCGACTGAGTCTATATGGTCTCATGTTGAAGCCAGTTCAGCGTTTTCCACAATTCATCTGTCTATTGCAGGTAAATGGAAGCGTTTGTTTCTGTATCCTCGGCCTCATGTTATTGTTGCTTTGTTCCGAACATGCACATACATTAACTCTTATTCTACCATCTACTCAATTTTGATTCAAGGTCGAAACACTTTAAAAATTCGATCAGATACCTGCTGGAATTGTTCTTCTTTTCTTACATTTCCTTTTCTTTTTCTCATCGTGACCATCCTTTTCAAAACCAGGATGCTAGTCTTAATCAGATGAAGGCTATAAAACAAACATATCTGTAGGTCTACTCAAAACATGAAAAACATGAGAGATGTATGGTTCATTGCAAAAGGAGACTGGATCCACTTCTTGATTTTAATTTGATTCATGCCTTCATAGCTTCCTTTCATTTTGTTTACAAAATTGCCCAAAGTGTCCCTTTGCCTTATGGTTTATAATGAAATAAAGTTATTTGATGTAGGAGAACATAGGTGCATGTTACCTCTATTTTCTTCAGCACTAACATGAAGAAAATATTTCTTTTGAGGAAAAAGGGAAATTTATGACAATTTTTTTTTTTTTTTTTTTTTTTTTTTCCCTCAAATATGAATATTAATTCAATTTGATTGAATAATAATTCAGGTTACTCTATTAATAGCAAGAATACTGTGCGCTTAGAGACACCAGTATAAAGCGCTATATAAATGTTATAATTATTATTATTATTATTATTTAGTTCAAATTGTATGCATATGAAGAAGTTCAAGGAAAGCACCATTGGAGATTGCTTATAAAATTAATATTACCAACACAGAAGTGATGTGTAATGAGTGGTGCTGATTTTTTGTAATGGTGTTCACTCTCATCCACCCTGTAACATATCCAGGACTTCTCTCTCCTCTGAAATCCATTTCACCATTGACATTACTTTACCAAGACTTTTATTGAAGTTGTAAATCTCTACTACCATTTTTACATCCTACCCAGGATCTGTTGAAGAGGACGCACCAAGGACACCCAGACAGGATGCCTCTGCAGCTGGCCCTCACCAAGTTGGAGACCCTAGCCAGTGTCCTCAATGAGAGGAAGAAACAGAGTGAACAGAGACATGCTGTCAAACAGCTCATCAAGAACCTCAATGTCAAGTTCTCCTCCAAGGTACGTAAGGGTAGCTGGTAGAGGGCTCCCTTTGTTTATGTAGGTACATGTAGGCCTAAAAGTTGTTTGTCCCCACAGCTGGCCCAATATGAGAGACCAAGCCAGTGCTAGTTTAGAGGGCTCCATATTTTAATGTTGGTAGTTTTTATAGTCTAGTAAAGAGAGACTTTCCAAACTGCTGATAAAGAAATTCAATGTCAGGTTGTACTCTTCCAAGGTATTTCATACCCATAGGGTCAGTCGAGGTTGACTCCCCACTGAAGGGACATAGTTATAATATACTGGAGATATACTGTCTCAAAAATTACCAATAACTTGAATGTCTCCTGCAGTCTACGAAGAACATAGTACCCTCAGGGTAGTTGGAGAGGGGAGTGAGTTGTATGATAAGCCCAGAGAGACCAGTCATCAAATAATCTGTCAATAACTACTATGTCAAGCTCTTATCCATGGTTTTTATGCCTATTTGATAAGCCCTAGAGGGCGGCCTGCGGCTATAAAAGTAGAGGTTGGAGCAGGATGACGTCAGACAGCTTTGTCAAGAATCTCAAAGTCATTGTCAAGTTCTTATGTAAGCTATGAAGTACCCATGGGGAAACCCCTCAGAGGATACCTTATAGCTGTTAAGGTTGATGACTTGCTCTCATGCATTCGTACAAAAGAAAAAATAAAAAATTATTGAACAACATATTTCCCATTGAGGTTAACCTTTCGTATACAGTTATATTTTTGTATAACACTCATTCTCCTAGACTCCAGTCTGAGTTATTGTAGGCTTAGTATTTGACGGGCTATTACATCTTTTCAGAACTTTAATAACATCATTTTTCATTCTTTGGAAATCTAATCCCAAATTATACACTTCTCTAGTTAAAATGTGAAGAAAGTAGCCATGCCTCTATCTCTCCCTGCGGTATGTATTTCTTTCTTTTTGTTTTTTGAAAGAGGGGATTTAAGCTGGTGCCATTCTTTTTGTTTTGACCCTCTCTTATCATGTAGGAATTTGATAGAGATAGTAAACTATGTGGACTTTGCTAAATATGGCAGATTATTTTCTCTTTATCATATTTCAGATGTCATCAGAGAGAAATCGTTGGCTGATCAGACAAGATGACATGCTTCAAACAGTGAGTAGACAATTTTTTTAAAAAAAGTGAATGTAGTCATTTAATGCTGAAAACAGAGTTGTAAGGTGAAACCGGTATATGAAGGCACTGAAGGGATGCCAGAAATGTCTTTATTTGCTGGTTGTATTTATGAATATAATACTTTGATACAGGTTTATGATTATAGAGAGATTGCAGGTCCTATAAAATCAAAGAATAGCTTTCGTTACAGACATACTGCAGCTTTTTGTCTTGCACTTATAAGAGTAAAACACAAGAATGAACAGAAAGCTGAATTCAAACAGTATGAACATAACCAAATGGAACTAGGCACGCTAAAATGATAACATGCTCTGATTGGTTGCCGCAAAAAACGACACTAGCGTTGGTTTCTAGCCTGTTTTCAAGGCTGCAATATTTGTTCCTCCTTGGATTTATTTATACTGTTTGAATTCAGCTCTCTGTTCATTCTCATGTTTTACTCTGATGAGTGAAAGACAATGAGCTGAAGTATGGCTGTAATTAAAAGCTGCACATGCATTTGTTCCATATGAATCTATTTTATTTTTAAGTCTGACCCATTGAATTCATTGTGATTTTGGTAAAACACACAAATATGTTCCATAAACTTTAGCACAAGTTATCTGAAGCTTAGAAGTCAATAGGTTAAAAATGATTTGAAATAAGATTATGCTTGTTATTCAGATATGGTTGGTTGAAGGTTTCCTGTACAGTGGGGAAATTTTAGCTTTGGTTTATTTTTTTTTATATGACTCAGAAAAGATGCAGATTAAGAGGTCCTTCCTCAAAACAGGTATGGAAGCTTCCCCAAGAGCATGGCTTGATTAAAAACAAATTATGCAAAATTGTATTTATGATATTTGCATATGAATGTATGAATGAATATTGAATGCACTAACAGAGGTAAGATTTGCATTACTGTCATGCTCATTCAGAATCTAATTCATCTTTGTTTACAAAAGCATGACCGAAGTATGAAGGTATATCCATTTTAATCATGGATTGAACTTTTGGTAAAATTAACACAGAATGAACAATGTATTTAAATTCTTTTCTTGTTTCTAGATACACTGCTGGTATGGGCTTAATAGATTTTCTCTTTTGAATTACCTTTCTTTATGATTAATTTTTAATGAAGTTTTATAATCTACAAATATCTACAAGCATATATCTGCCTTTTTAACAGTCAGATGAAATAAATCATTAGTCAGCATGCATCAGAATTCATTTTTCTGCACAGATTAAAGTAAAAGTTTGTTGGATTACATATTTTCTGATTCACCAACAGCTATTTTTGTTTAGATTATTTCAAGTAATTAATTTTGAATCACCTCAATCACAAACAAAAGATTGAAAGTAAGAAAACAGGACAATTTGTTAATGAGAAAGCAACAAAATTACATGGCTTTTAAAGATAATGATATGTTCAGTTACTATAAAAGAAATTGATTTATGTGCTTTAATGTCAAAGGTTAACATCAAACCGCGAAGCTACAGAGCCTCGGTAAGCCCCCTGAAAATAACTTCACCCCAACATGTTTTGATGTGTGGTGTCCTAATCTACTAATCCCTCATTCCTCAATGAACTGTTTAATTGTCTCTGATCCATCTATACTGTGTTATGTACCTCTTTGTTAGGGTCATTTGGATATATTGACTTGGTAACGTCATCTGCTGAGTACCAGAAGGACATTAACTCTGTGTTAATGGATATGAGTTAACGCCCTTCTTGCTCTAGCAGACAATATTATCCATATATCAAGTTACATATGTACACTGTATTTTTGTGGAATTAGGTCATTTATCTCATATGTTGAGAGCCAGAAGGTCTTTAACTCTGTCTTGATCTATAGGATATAATGCCCTTTTGCTCTCATTAGAAGTTACATGTATTGTTGTGGAATTGGGTTATTCATCTCTTCTGTAAATTTTACCTCTATACCTATATATCAAGGATGAATACAGGATTTTGTAAAAGATTGGGGCATAAATTTGAGAATATTTACAAGCTCTTTCTGGTATCTAGCATTTTTATTAGTGAATGAGAGCAGAAAATCCAGATCATTTTGAAGCTAAGGGAGTTTTGTACATTCTTACATGTATGTCGGAAAATGAGACGTCTGATATTTATTGTGGAGTACAGGTGTTATCTTATTATCTACAGACACACATAGCAACAATAAAGCATTAAAATGCAAATATATTTATGAGCTTTTTCACCTTGATCTGTATGTAACAAGTGAATCACTATCTCCCCCTTAAATCTATTTTGTCTACTAACTTTTTAAACAGATTGATCATGATCTGAAAAGTAATCAAAAGTGCTAACCTCTAAATAAGCCTTTGGGAACAGTTTTTTAAAAATATATAAACATTATTTTTTTGTGTGTGTGCATTAACAGTTTGAAATGTAACTAATTTTTCATATATTATGAAATGCAGCTAATTTGGGGTTAAGTTAAAACAGTTCAGGGATTATTTTTATCAATGATATAAATGGTATATGTGCATGTAGGTGCTGGTTGAACTTATATGTACCTACTCTGTAATAAATTACTTGTTAAATTTTGTTGGAACAATAAGTCATAAACCAACATTTTTTTCAGACGCATGAGTTTATGCAGTGTATTCATCACATGTCTTTTGAATGTTACAAAGTCTACTCTTTCAGTTTCATATATATATATATATATGTGTATACATATTTACCAGGAATGGAATATTAACTATGCAGTGTACACTGTAACCCCTTAAGTGCATTAGCTCTCAAAGTTGTTTGGACAATAAGTCACTATCATTATAACTGTTCATTATAACTACTGGAGATATGTGAATGTATGCACTTTATCTATCATATATGTATGTCTTTCGAATATTACAAAGTCTACTCTTTCAGTTTCATATGCGCATGTATACAGTTTATACTTATAAACCAGGAATGATAACCCCCTTCTTCACTATTTCTTGTACTCACCTGGAATGATGCATTCATGTACAATACACATTTGTCTTGTACCTAATTAATCATCTTATTTGTCTCCCATTCTCTCTTTCCATCTATTATATCATTCCCCTCAGGATCAAGTGAGTTATTGTGTAATTGTTTCATGATATTTGTCATGGTATTGCAAAGGTTCTATATCACCATTAATGAGCCAACCATGTTTGTAAAGTAGTACTTGGTTGTTTGAAGATACTTGTTGCTACAACAGCAGCTACAACAAAACATAGCCGATCAATTTTTTCCCCCCAAATTTGTTTATTAAATAATTTGTGTTATTAATCAATTCCATATTTGTATATATTTAGTCACTTTTGTTGAAAATTCAGGAATAGTTTACGGACTGGGGGTAGTAATGAATTATTAACATAATTAATCAATTGCTATAGATGAAACTTCCAGATTTATCAATTTATCTCATGCAAAAACCCAGCCACAAAACAATAACCCTGAACATACAGAACAAAATAATTTTGACGATTGGTGCCCTTTAGTCATAAATGGCTTGACTATGGTAGATGTTATTGATTTGAATTGTTGAAGAATTGGAACATGAACAATCTGCTGAACTGATTTATCGATCAAGTACTGCTAAACAGGTTGACTGATTGCTAGTATGTGGGTGGTTGAACTTAGTATTTCATTGAGAGGTTCCCATGGTTTTACTTGACTCAATTATGTTTCCATAGTAACATCCCATCTTTAGAGTGCATCACTTAATGTTGTGTGGTGATGTAATTTCATTTTTCTACAGGTATGTAGTCATTTCATATTTTTTCTTTTGATGAAAGATGGCAAGCTATTCATATTGTTTGCAATGGCGGATCCTCTTTTTTTAATGTTCAAAACATATCTCTGACAAGCAAAGAAGAAAATCTGCCAGTGTTTGATGTTATTATGCACATAGTTATGTAAAAACATTGTGCACATTCTAAAACCTCCATTTTCTAGTAATACCCCAAACTCAGCAAGATGATATACTTCTCAAAGATTTTCAGAGATAAAAAATGTGTTTATTTAATCATTTATTTATTTTTGTTCAAGGCTATGTGAAAAACATTTGGCACAACTGTTAGGCAATACAAAATTTGGTATTGGCCTTTATTACCATTATAGACATGTACATTTATTTTTCTTTTGAAAAAAAAAAAAGAGGAAAATACCAAAAATAAAGGCCTTTGATCTTCCTATTATCCAGGTATTTGATTAACAACTGCCTTCAATTCTATCTTAAAAAGTGATAGAAAGACTTGAAATTGAATATGGATGTAAAGTGTAAACAGTTCTTCCATACATGTTATTTTAATCTGTTGTGATTTATGTTCGATACAACCATAATACATAGAAATGAATAAGTTTGCACGAAACAAGAAAGATTTATTTATTGGAAAAAATATACACTTTGTAGTTACAGTGGGCAGAAAATTATTTGTCATTTATGTTCGGTATGATACATTGGATTTTAGGAAAGAACAAATTAATTTTAATATTAACGCATATTTATGGAGTGTGCTTTTAGATAGTGGCATGTAAAGGATTTAATTGATTGAATTGCATGTATTTGAGCTGTATATTTGCTGTACATTTACCTTGTAGTCAAAGCATAATTTGAATCAATTACATGTATTTGGACTGTCTATTCAAATATTCCATTATTGAACATTGTAGTCACTGCATGGTTTGTAAATATTGGATGTGCATGTGGAATGTATTCAGTGCATGATAAGCGTTGTTAATAGCATGTAGATGACATGCATGCATGCTATGTAGATATCCGTTCCAACTTTGTTGGTGCTTGTAGACCTTGAAATAATGTAATTCTTTTATGCATACACTTGAAATGCCAGAACAAAGTTATAATAGGAATTCAACCTGTTAGAATTTTCGACAGTATTCTACTCATCTGTATATCTTCAGTCAACAATTTCAAGTTGCTCTTTGTGATGGTCATTTTCTTTTCTTTTGTTATCATGCAAAGCAATTAAGTTGATCACATGTATATGTGTAGGCCAGTACAGTTTTCAAAAGTATTCAACTAGTCTGCTAATCTTCGGTCTGAAAGTAGAAGTTAGTCTTTATGATAAGTTGTACCTTCATCTTTATTTTAATTGATGAAATAGAGACCAACAGTTATACCATGTAAATAAAGTTTGCACATGTAGTTCAAAATTAACATTTTCTTGACAAAGAAAGTTCTGAAAAATAGCTGTTGTCTTTTGGATGCCCTGATCACTAGTTTAAATATATATCAAAGAGTGTAACTTATAAAACAGGTTTTACGAACCTTCCCAGAGAAAGCAAAATTTTATAGACAGTAATGTTTTTCTGCAAAATCCAGCCATTTCCCCGCGACCCTGTACATTATCGATCTTCCTTCTGTATTAATGCATGCACTGGCACACTGGGCTGTTGTGTGTTGACGTGATAATGTTTCATATTATCTAATAACCTTTCCAACTCTGGTTACAGACTTACGATGGCCAGGGTGAGGAGTTAAAATGCAAGGAGAGGAGGCTCTTCATGCTCAATGATCTACTCGTATGCACTACAGTACTTAACAAGTACGTATATATGACATAGATAGAGAGTTAATCTTGGGAAAACTTAAAGGGAAGGGTGAGTTCTGGCAAAGGTAAAAAATAATTTGTGAGCATTCTCATTCCTTTTATGTCAGTTTGGAAGAACATGATAGTAGAAATGTCCCCTGAAAAGGATTGCTCTTCACATGCCCTCATATTCGAAATATGACGAGAAACAGCTGAAATGTTTGGGCCGAACATGTGTATGTGGTCCCATGTACACATTTCTGTGTGCAGTGCATGCGACTCTCAGCAGGACTGAGTCAATTTCTTCTCGTTTTGGTGATTCAAAAACCTCACAGCATACACCAATTTGTATGTACTATATAATCAACCTTTCCCAGTTGATTTGAGACAGTTTATTTTCATGATTTTATCGCATGACCAGAATTCAACTTTAGCTAGAAAATAAAGTTACCGGTATATTACCAGAAATGGTAGTCATTATATTATGTGCTGCCAGCTTGTTACTCTTGATAAATGATAGCAGTTATGTTATAACCTTGAGAATAGCCTTTCATATGAACTTTGAATAATTAAAAACTTGTGATTGCGTAAATCTTCTATGGAGAGCCAGAACTCATCCTTCTGGCACTAAACCCATGTAAAATGATAGTATCTCGAGAAGTATCACAAGGGGATTTTATAAATCCTAGTTATATACTCCAAATAAGACACAAAATTGAGATTCCCTTATGTTTTATAGTGATTGTAACTTTCACTTTAACAAATTGATAACTTTATTTATGTTTGTCCAGTTTTGTTGATTTTTCACCAATCTGTTTCTCTGATTATTCTGCATTCACCAAATTTGACTTATGATTGGATTACCCTTTAAAGGTTTGATTTTGTAACAGTTAGTTTTAATAATAATTTCCGTCCCTCCCATCCAGTGGCCAGCCATCCTCCCCTGGATCAATGGATATGCCCAGATTTAAGCACAGATGGAGCGTTCCATTGACCGAGGTAGAGGTGATCAACCCAACAATAGAAGGGACAGATATCGAGATGTCGTCAGAACCTGGCAAACTCAAGATAACAACCCAACACATGGACGAACATGGTAGGCATTGAATTAAGAACATGATCAGTTTAAGAGTGAGCATTTTGTCCATCCGTGACACAAAATATCTTTTATCATAGAATTTATTGAAAGACTATCACTGCCATGATATACATTGAAAGTTACTAGAAATTTGGTTTTTCAAAGGGTTCCAAGGTGCCAGAGTTCTTGGACCAAACTATTTTTAAGCAGGGGTGATGTCAAAAAATGACACTTTCAGCAAAATTTCCATCTATGATGCACATATTTCACATCTTTTATGGAATCTAAAGCTTGTTTTGAAATTCCAAATGTCTGATAGGGAAGCCAATTTATCTGACTAACATTTGCAAGTGAAAGTATTAGACAAGATCATGTTGTTCTAATATTAATAGAAAAAGAGTAATGAGAAGTCAACACAAAAGTCAACACTCTAACATTGAAACAAGTCATCATAATTTAGTGAAGTATCAGCGACACTTTCATGGTGGAGATACTGAATTGTAGGTTTAGTTTTTCAGGGTTACACCATGTAATTCTTTCAAGGAATAAGAGCCCTGAAAAGGGCTGGTGAGCTCCGCTAAGAGCTCTGTGGTTCTCGACGTTTCGATCAGTATGCTCTGATCGTCATCAGGAGAATTCTCCTGATGACGATCAGAGCATACAGATCGAAACGTCGAGAACCACAGAGCTCTTAGCGGAGCTCACCAGCCCTTTTCAGGGCTCTTATTCCTTGAAAGAATTACATGGTGTAACCCTGAAAAACTAAACCTACAATTCAAGTCATCATAAACGAACAAAATTTTGCTCTTCAGAGTAAATCTTTGACAACTTTTCAAAAACTTGTAGGGACAGAAAGAGTTTTTGAAAAGTTGTCATCGAATTAGTCTGAAGAGCAAAATTTTGTTGGTTTATGATGATTTGTTTCAATGTTAGATTTGGCATAAAATATCTTCGCTGGGAATAAACAATGTGGCTATCACTCTCTGTGTTATGAAGACAGAAATAGCAATACTTAGTCCAAACACATTGTTCAGCAATAAAAATCTTAGGCAGGATATTGAAGGGGTTATTTTGTTTTGTCTTTTTTAACTGGAACCTAAAGGTGCCATTAAAACATTTTTTGGGGTACATGTATGTTGCAAAATCATTAGAGTGATAAAACAGCTAGATAATCAAGGAAAGCAATTACAAAACAGTATGGCAAAATAAAGTGGCATACATGTATTAACATAGTGAGCTTCACATTTCTGCATCTTAAAACACACAAATAGATGGGTACTCTTTATAGGGGTCTTTGTTTCATGCAGTTACCCCCCCCCCCCCCCCCCCACTCCACTTGCCATTCATTAATGCTTAAAATGACTTTTTGCTGTGGCATTATATTTTAGGCAGTTTACCTTATCATGAGTTATTAAGGCTTTGAATATTCTTCCTTTATGATGGCACACATTTCAAATATCCTGTTGTTTTTTCTTTCTAGAATACCTGTACGGTGGTTCTACAAGGCAGCTATACCAGGAAAGGAATGACCTTCTCCATGACCTTGCTGTTGTCAAGCAGCTAGGAGCCTTGTTGGGTACTCTCAAGGTACATATAACAAAGAATTGAAAATGTGTATTAATTCTGTCGTCATCCAATCATATCATTCTGCTTATTTTGGCTCCAGAACAGACAGTTCCTCAAATATACACTACAGCTAGTGACAATGCTTTCCAGGCATGTATGTACTCCTCGACTCTGGAATGAGCTTCCATGATTTATAAGTGTCTTTTATTCTTTGAATGTTTTCAAGAAATCTGTCCAAATGCCTTTTTGATCAACATTAACATCATTCTTTGACAATTTACATGATGCAAAGCACTTTAAAACATTTGAGATTTTTAGTGCTCTATATAGATTAGATTATTGTATTCCATTGTATCAGTTTCTTTCTCCTTGGTTCTGTTTCTTGCACATTAAAGAATCAACCCTAAGTAACAGAAGGAGCTAACTTCAACTCTGAGATAATGTAATTTCAATGGGAATGTAGACTGAAGTATTCACCTCTTTACTTACAGGGTACATATGGTGTCCTCACAAGAGATGACATTGATGAATGGAGTGAGATCATTAACAAACTGATCACCAAGAAAGGCCAAGAAATCAAACAGGCAGATGTCAGTAAAATCCAGATCTCGCTTCCTTCAGTACAGATGTAAGTCAATCTTTTTTTATTTCATTAATATTAGATTGACCTATTCCCAACTGGAGCTGAGTGGTTCCTGTATTAAATCTATGAGGAATAAAAGGATTCACAGCCAAGGGGTTAACCTGTTAGGTATATCACACATTTTCGAAAGACTTCAGCCCAAGTCACTCAGGTTTTGTATTCAACAGTTTAAAGGTTTGTTAACTCGGGTGAAGGTCTTCGTTACAAAGAAAGCATTATTTCAGGGCTCCATTCGAACCCTTTTCCCCCTGGAAGTCTGGAGCAAAATATTTATAGTCTGTGTGCCCCAGACCCTTTTTAGGGTTGAGCCCTCAGTAATACTAGGAATGATATCACAAATTTCAGCTTACTTCTGGTGGAAATAGCGGCCAAACTAGATTAAATGATAATTTGTTCAGGATTATATACACATAACATAAAGTGATTTATACATGTAATACTAGTGCTTTTTACCGTACTATTAAAGAAGCAGTTAAAAAGAAGCTGTAGACTGTCATCTATCTCATCCATATTAAATATGGTTCTTCATTTTTTCTCACACAGGGACCAGAGAGTGACGCTTGTGTTTGATGCTGTCAGTGCTAAGATCAAACTGGATTGGATCACAGCATTAGAGACGGCTAAACTTGGAATGAGTAAGTTTATCTGTTGTCTCTCTCTTCAATGTGACTAGAAAGAGGAGAGAAAGGAGAATAAAAGAGTCAAGGGAATCAGCAAGAATAGGAGGGAGGAGAATGGTGTGAAGTAAAAGAATGAAATTGGACAAAAGAAAGAAAAATGGTAATGAAAAGAAGACATACTAGGAAAAAAGAAGATGAAAGATAACAGGAAGATAATTCAGATGATTTAAAGAAAAAGTAGAATAAGAATTGAACAACAGAGATAGAAAAAAAGCAATGATTATGAGGAAATAGAAAGATAAGAAAAAGAGAAACTTTAGAGAAGTGAAAAAGGAGATAGAAGAGAGAGAAACATAGATAGAAGAAGAAGACTCTAAAGAGGACAGAAGAATGAAAGGGAGGAGAAGAATGAGGATAGGTAAAGAAAGAAACAGTTTTTATAAAGTATGCTGCTGGTGAGACAGCAACAAACAGTTTCCTATGTGTATTTATGAGTACTTGCAATTGAAAGCTATTCTGACCTATTTGTTTTCAGAACCTCATAACAATCCTGGCTGGTATGCACCAGATGAGGGCGACACAACCCACGCAGAGATGAACTTTGGTGTGCCCCTCATCATGAAAGCTCTTCCCGTCTTCCCTACACGACAACAAGCTAAGGTAAGAACGCTAGATCCTTTTTCTTTCGGGGTTTTCATTGATCAGTGTAGAAGACTGCTCGAGACAGTTATTCTAGACTGAGAGAGTTCAATTTTTCTTAAAGAAGTTTCCATAAAATTTGAAGGCATTAGTAAACTGGTCTATGCTTTGTGAAAAATGTGATGTCATGCATCGCCAGAAACAAAATACTGTAAGCTTATAAATCTATTACAAAATATCCTAATTGTTTCAACTTTATTTTGATTACAAATGAATAGAAGAAATGTAAGTGTCAGTCCTTTAGAATTGCATGTATCTTGCTATTTTTGGTCACCAAAATTTGATGCTGGAGGGGGGGGGGGGGGGGGGGGTTGGGGGATCTTTTAGATATTGTCATGGCTTTCAGAATCCATACAATTCCTTGCTTGCATTCTTAGTTCCAGTGTTTAGGTACTGTGCCCATTAGAACAACCAGGCCACTGCAGCAGATAGCATACTGTCATAGCTTTTACATTCCATTTATCTTTCTTTGCTTGCATTCCTAGTTTCAGTGTTCAGTACTGTGCCCGTTAGAACAACCAGGCCACCGTAGCAGACGGAAAGGTATCCTACAGAACGAGGGCGCTAGAAACTGTCTCTGGGTTTGCAGCTCCGATCAGAAGACCTGTCACGTCAGTCTGGTTGGGTTCATGCCCCCCTCTCCCCAGCTCCTAGAGACATTTGAGACAACAGAGGGGCGTGTGGTGTGCATGGAGTGCGTGCCTGGGTGGAGTGGACCAGGACCAATGGGTGGCTACCTCAACAGAAGGGAGAGTGAGAGGAAGGGAGACTACTGCTTCACAAGACATACAGTGTGGATGGGAACAGAGACAGGAAGGTAAGACAAGGTTGAGAATGGTTGGAGGAGTGGAGGGAAGGAGCAAGATGGATGGATGGAGATCAAAATGAGGAGGATTTTTGCAGGAGTAGAATTAAAGATGATGATGATGATGATGGTGATGAAGAGGATTTGGTGGTGGTGGTGGTGGTGGTGGTGATGATGATTATAATGATGATGATGATGATGATGATGATGATGGTGATGTTGATGATAATGATGATGGTGATGTTGATGATAATGATGATTGCTAATGAGAATGTTAGGAATGATGATGGTGGTAAAGATGAGGAGAAGGGGGAAAATGAGGATGATTATGATGAATGTGATTAAGATGAAGATAAAAATGATTATTATGATAATGGGTACTACATGTAGGTGATGTTGATTGTGATAAGGATGATGGTCATGATGAGACTGAAAATGAGGAAGATATTACGATACCAAACACTATACAGAATAAAGCCTTAAGCCATCTATTGATAAGTTCTATTACTTTCTTATTCAAGCTTTTTATTTATCTCATTACTTTACTAATATCCACAGGGTGTTAATCTACAGAATAAACCAGTCTGACAAGAGTGAGCCCCTTGCAACCTTCAAAGCAACCCATCCTATCACAGCTATTCAGTACCTCAACAATAGAGTCTTTATGTCTCTATCCAATGGATCAGTACTCATCTATGTCAGGACACATGGTGAGATTCAAGATCAAAGTTGAGCACCAGTCATGTGATTGCACTGTGAAAGAAACTCTTAACAAGATATTTATATTATACTCAGTGGCCTTGAGTGGGATACTATACTATTAAAGGGGAAGTTCACCCCGAAGATTAATTAAGTTTAAAAAATGCAAAAAAATAAAGAAAAATATTGGCGAAAGTTTGGACAAAATCCGTTAAAGAATAACGGAGTTATGGACTTTTGAAGTTTTGATTTTATGACGTCACATGCGAGCAGCTCCTCCATTATGTTATGTGATAAATATTCCATAATATACAGTTTTCTCAGAAAATTTAGAATATTTTCGTCTGTGCATTTGATATATTGTCAGAAATGTTATTCAATGCTAGATTCTGAAAAGAAACAATATTAATTTATCGTGGAACGTAAAAAAAATGCCAATATATGGAATATTTATTACATGACCAATGGGCAGCTGCTCGCATGTGACGTCACGAATCCAAAACTTTAAATACTCATAACTCTTTTATTATTTGACCGATTTTCATCAAACCTTCGCCAATATTTTTCTTTATTTTTTCTGCATTTTTTAAACTCAAGTAATCTTCAGGGTGAACTTTCCCTTTAATACACGCCTCGTGCGTTAGTACACCACGATAAAAACCTGGGTGTTGCTGGATCGCACTAACGCTCGAACTCACAACCATGTATTAAAAGTTTTATAAAACGGGTCTACAATCTTAGTGTTTTCTTACAATCTTAGTGTTTGATCCAGATTAGCCGTGCGTTAGTCCCCTCGCCATGCGTTAGTACTTTTTTTTGCACGGTCACGTGGTGTTATTTGACCATCAGGACGGCTACATTCTTGAACTCGTTTTATAAAAGGGTATATTGCACGAGCTATGAGCATATTTTCAAAGCGAGTGCGATATACCCTTGTGTCCCACAAAAGAAAAGCCATTCAGTATTATTATTATTAATTGTATGAGACCTAGTAACTCATTTTCCACCATTACATCCTTATGCTTTGGTATTAACTTGCACATTACACAAACAGAGAGAGAAAATTATCTTGTCCTTACCCAGGCATTTTACAAGGGCTGCACGCATATACCCATTTTTCTGCGCGTTCACGCACCCCATACCATGAGATATTGAAAAATTACTCCATGGTCATCTGGGTACTTTTCAACAAACCATGAGATACACCCAATTTATTCGTAGGCTGAAAACCCTTCATAATGGGAAAGGTTGATTAGTAGTAAACAAAAATGATCATGTATTATGAGGTTTCAAAATCATCAAAATGATCAAAAATTGACTCAATTTTGCTGAAAATCACATATAGTGAAAGAATTGCCTTCCGATATGGGGATATGGAGCTTCACACACATGTGGCATGAAAATTTTGTCCATAGATGTTATTAGTTACATTTCAAATACGAAGTGATCCTTTGCATGAGACATTATTACGGTGATGTTGATGTGGTGGAATATTACAGAATTGCTTATTTCATTCAATAATTTGTATCAGAGGGAGAATGGAAGGTGAAGGAGCCTAGAGTATCTCAACTGGGCGAGGGCGCTGCTACTTGTCTGCTTGCTGTCCATAATGACATGTGGTGTGGATGTGAGAATAAGGTTCACATCATAGATACGGAAAGTGAATTCAAACAGGTGAGAAATTATTCTATTCTTATATTTCTCCTTTTTTCATTCCTTTACTTCTACTTAAAACATTTTTTTTTCTGTTTTCTTTTCCTTATCCTTTTTCTTTTCTTTTCATTTTACTTGTTCTCCTTTCTTGTATTCTTCTTTTCATCATTCTTCTCCATCTACTTATTCTTCTTTCTTTTTTCTTCCTTTCTCCTTTTCCCCCTTCCTCTTCTGCTACTGCCAACATTGTTGAAGTATAGTTTAAACATTTTTTTTCCTAGAAATTAAGTAGATAAAAAGAAAATCTATATATTTCTCTTTCTCCTTCTTCCATTCTCTTCTTCTAAGAATAAATGTTTGGTGTTCACAATGATCTTGATTTTAATGCATTCATAAGGAAGCAAGTACAAATTAGTAAAAACCTGAAGAAAATACATTTCTATTAGTAAATTAAAGGAGAGAACTTTTACTGTTTGTTTTATTGTGATTGTCATAGAGTGCTTATGTGGGGACTTGAAGATTTCATCACTTTCTCTGATTATCCTATTTTCATAGGTCAGCTTTGAGGCACATGACCCTCACATGATTATTGACAAGATGGTGGTAGCAGGTGTAGGTGTCTGGATCTCATTCGCTGAATGTGATAGCATACGTCTCTTCCATACCGAGACAATGGAACTACTGCAAGATATCAGTGTAGGCAGTCCCATAGGTCGCATGGTTGCAAGTAAGTGGGACTAAGTAAAAGGATATTGCCCTTCTTGCTTTTAGCAGAGGCTATATTGTATTCTGTGTTTCACTGATAAAGCAATGGCATGTATTGTTTTTAATGATTTATGAAAGATCAGATTTATAGATGTCTTGCAGAAGTTTAGATCTTCCATGAGTTGGTCATGTATCTAATACTTGATAAAAGCTTCAGAACCTGAATTATATTTTTGAACTGACTAGAATATGTAGAAAATCCAATATTCATTAGGCTGTTTATCTTTTGTGCAGAGACTCTTTATTAACAATTAAGCTGTATATCTTTTGCACAGATACTCTTTTTTAACAATTAAGCAAGTTTGATGTTGTTATACTCTACCCAAAATTGTTTCTGCAAAATCATTGATGTTTATAGCATGAAATATTGTCTTTGTGATAACTGAGATACATGTACTTACTTGAAAGTATCTCTGTTTAAATCTTATTTGAGATTTTAATTTGTGAGGCTTTTGTTCTAAGTTTTGTTAAAGTAATTTTTTGCTCTTTAATCCATGCTAAGTCTTAATTTCTTCACTAACTTTTCTATAGGTGTGACACCCAAGGCTCAGTCCAGCCTTCACATGACATTGCCAGTCCACGTCACCACCCTCCTAGCTTGCTACGGTTCCCTATGGGTGGGTACAAACACTGGTATCCTGGTCAACTTCCCCCTGCCAAGGCTGGAGGGGGTTCCCCTAGTCAATGGCCCGGCCATGGTATCATACCACACTCATAAGGGACCGGTCAGGATGTTGATTGCTATGGAGCTCAATAGGACCAATGATAGGGTGCTATTCTCATCCAGGGAGGAAGATGAAGAAAGTAAGTTTGGTGGTAATGGTAGTAGAAGTTGAACTGGTTGTGGTTATAATAGTGGTAGTTGTAGATGTAGTGATGGTTATAATTGTAGTATTAGTGGTAATTGTAGTGGTATTGGTAGTGGTAGTGGTAATGGTAATCTTAATGGTAGAGGTAGCAACAGTGATAGTGATGGTAGCAGGGTTATAGATGATAGCACATTCTTAGTGCTGGGTGGTACATGTATTTGATGAAAATGTACAAACTTTTGTTTTCTGGCATACAATTTCAATTTTGGAATAAATTTGACTTGAGAGAGAAATTTTGGACCCTTGAGTAGTGGGCTCTAGTGCCAAAATTGCTGGTTGGTAGCAGATATATCCATGCACAGAGTTTGGCCAACTCTGCTCCAGTGGGTAACAATATGGTGGCATGTTGCTTTGTTAGGCAAGCACGTAACAAAGGAATATATGCCATATTGTGCCCAACTGAAACCGAGTTGGCCAAACTCTGTGTATGAATGGCTATGTTTGGTAGTGGACTCTGCCCCCTCTGCCGCCCAATGTAGCTGTAACTCTGGATGTGGTAGTGGAAGTGCTAGTTGTTGTGGCATTTACAGTGCTAGTGGTATTGGAAGTGATAGTTGTTGTGGAGGTGAAGGTGGTAGAGGTATTGATATTTCAGAAAATAAGAATTTAAGGTCAATATTGGTATGATTTTGATGATAGTTTGTTGATGTAGGGGTGGTCGCAATGATGACGATGATGTTGGTGATGTTGATGTTAGAAAGAATAATGTCTCTGATGGCATATGGAGATTTTGTCGCTCTAAATTGTATTACAGTTGTTGACCAATAAAAAACAGATTCATTTATTTGACTTTAAAACTTTATTAAAATATGATATTAACTGGTTAATATCATTATCAAACAAACTAAAGCTTAACGCCACTATCTATCTAACATTTCTTTTAGGTGATGCATCAAGATCCTTATCAGACCTCAGCACTCCTTCAAGCCGTCTCAAATCCGGCAGCCAAACGGCTGATCTCGTCAACAACGCCATGTCCCCTATGACCGACTACCTCAACCTCACTTTCAACAGTGAACGCAGCAACCCATCAACAGCAACCAACGGGGACCACTCCACCACAACAACCACCACCACTACCAACGGAATCTCCACCACCGTCACACGCTGCCACGAAACCAAGGACGAGGCCGATGGCGTCAGGCCGGGGAGGCTGGGCTCAACCACCGAGGTGGAGGTCTCGGCCAATGTGACAAGTACGACGTCGTTGGTGATAAGCGGGGGGGAGGGGCACGACTATCTGATGAAGACTGGAGAGAATGTACCCAGAGAAGCCAAGCTTCTTATGTGGCAGGTCTCCAATTAACCCCATCAATAACACTTATGTTGTTTAACTTGTCCATCCTTATGTGTTGTCTTGGAAATATATAATCAAAAGCTAATGACTGTCTTTATTTGACTAAACCAAAGTTAGCACAATGTGATGGCAGAGAGTAAATAAAAAAAGAAGAATAAAGAAGGACAGAGTGCAACAACAACAATAACAAAAAGAATATATAATGAGGACACTAGAATATATTTTTTATTTGTTTGCTGTCATAGATTATGATAATATCAAAATCAAATGTAGGAAGAAAGTTTTCAATTGTCAGGCAGAAAATTTTCTACTTGGTCTTTGGTTAGACTTCGCAGACTTTTCACACATCTTTTTCTTATTAATAAATTGAAAAAATTGCCAGGATAGAAATATTGTATCCATAAGGAATTTTTAAAAATGGCAAAGTGTGGATATCTTCACCGAAGTCTATTTGTTCACCTCTCTTGGTTAAACAGTAATAAACATAAATACAACTGACATTTTGACATGGGTAGTACACATGTACATTAAGACATGATAGTTTTCTGAAATATGCCTGATGTGTAATAATTTTTATAATTCATTTAGTAGTACATTTAGAAGAACATGTAGTGGTATCTTTGCTTTGATAAAGCATTAGAGTGTCAATATATTCCTCACTTTGTAGACATATATGGACAAAATGCTAATAGGGACAGTTTTATCTTACAAAGTAGACAAGCTTGTTTCTGTATCTGTATGGATTATTCATGTGGGCAATTTTGTATTGTTCAAAACAAGCCAAAATGTAAAAAAACTAGTTATTAAACATGACAGGCATTATTTACATTTTGGGGGGGGGGGTGATTCCTCTATTGCTGTTTTCTCAATGCAAAACAAGAATCTGTAGGAAAACTTTTTACATAATTATATTGAAATAATGAGCTGATAGTAAAGCATTTAAATAGATTTTCCATAAATCCTGTACTTTCCCTAATCTCCAGTGACATGATATTCATGTTTTCACATAAAGTCAGTACTAGTATTCAGAGATTATTAGTATTAGAGAAGTATTGTAGTGAGAGTTGGGGATAAGTGATGAAAAAAAGTAGAATTATGATCTTAACATATACCCTGTTTCATAAAACTTGTTATCAATAACAACTGCTACAATTCTTTAACAAATCTGATAATAACAAATCAAAATGATTTCAGCAGCTCAACTTGTCACTGATGACAAGTTTTTATGGAACAGGGCAATACTCTCCTGTAGTTTGATACACTTTAAATTGTCTGAACTCCTTTTCAGGTAAGAAAAATCTCCCATTATCTGTGTGTCATTCAGACCACACTCTTCTGATGTCATCATGAAGATCTATGAAAAATGGTTTCAATTCATGAGCTGCTAAGTCCTGTTTTCTTTTTTCTTCTTTCTTCTATGGACTTTCAAACAGCCCTGATTAACATATATCCTCCATTATGAACTGATAAAATGTTAAAGTATGAGGAAGATGAGAAGAGATAGATTACCAGGTATATGTATGCATTTATTGTGATTTCTAATTGAATTATTCTCCACTCAGATAAAGATGGTTGGTTTGTTGCAGTGATCTACAATGCTATGCTTTTTTGCTATCTGCAGTGTGTATTTGAATTCTTTTATCATTCATTTTACAAAATAATGTATTCAGTTGAAATGAATATGATAAGCGATGCAAAAGTGTATTCATTGAAAACAACTGGCCAGTATCCACTGGTACAGGCTAAACCCTTTTTTTTTCTTTTAGATATCTAAATTTGATGTCATTCTCTGAAAAAAAAAAATGTTATTAAGGGAACCCTTGTAATTTTATTTTTCTGTATCCTCTCCCTGTCTTCATCATTTTAAGTAGGTATATCTCTGTCATTTTCTTTCTTGCTTGCTTTTTCTTTTTCTTCTTCATCACAGGATGATAAGACTTTTAGAAATAGCATATAGTTTATGAAAACACAATCAGAGGGGCTCTGACAATTTTCATAATGAAAAGCAGGAGAAAAGAACTGACAACGTAAAAAAAAAAGAAGAAAAAACGAAATGTGTAATTATTGTGCAGGCCACAATATGTTTATACCAAAGAACTATGATTGCATGATTCTTGATTAGAATACCTAGTATTACTTGTATATTCGTCTTTTAAGAAATGAACATAAACAGCTGTAGACCAGTTCAATTCCACCTGTACTATGTAGTCAGAATATTACTGTTTTTAAAGTGAATTTGTCTTCATAAATCAATGAAGTCAAAGTGACATTTGCAATATTCATAATTCAATGATAAATGAAGTCATGAAATAGCTTTGAAATATTGTAGATGATGCATAAAGGTGCTTTGCGGTAATTAGTAACCTGCAAAATCATGTGTAAGATTGGACTATGATATTGACTTGACATGAAAGCAGCTTTTGTGTTTAAAACTTGCTCATTCTTGCTTGTCAATCTATGGACAAAATTTGTCTTTTCTGCACTGTTTCAAATCATTATTTTGGACAATTGGTTTACGAATTCTGCACTCCATTTACATGTATTTGTTGAAATGCATGAAAGGTAATTACTGTTTTGGTATTGCATGTACACATTCCCTGTATATGTTAAGAATTGTTGAATTTGATTTTACATTCATCAATGTAGTATTTTAATAGTTCTTATTTGTGAGATCAGGCTTGTGGTGATAAAAGTACAGTGTACATGTATGGTACAATGTATGGTACAATGTATGCTTAAAAGATGAAATGCTTTATCATTGTAGAGGGGTTGATTAATTTCATGTATCTTTTGCATAAGCCTGTTTTGTATGTTTGGTGCATTTCTGCTGTTTATATGTACATAGAAAAATGCTTATCTTTAAATATCATTATTGCATGCTTACATGAAATATCTTTTGTTCAATACGGACTATGTTTTCCTAGATTTCGAAGTATCTATAGTGGAATGGAAATGGCCACATTTTTTTACCAGGCATTATCATTTGTGCAAGATCAGTGATGAGATGCAGTTAAAGTTATTCATTTCCTTGATTTGGAAAAAAAAAGTGTGTGGAAAATCGTATGCATATGGGTTCTAGAAATTATTGTAAGCTATTCAAACTTCTTCAGCATTTTTTTTCATTTTGCAGCATATTATTCAAGATTCAAAATTCGGAGTGATCCCTAATTACATCATTGGACAAAGACAATTTAAAATGGAAAGCAAAAAAGCAAAAACTTTCTAATAATTTGATTTATCATGCATCTTGCAAATGCTTTATGTATTCATCATTACACAAATTTCTTGAGTGAAAAAGAAATAGGAAGAGTTTTCTTTTTACTCCAATGCATTGATTATCAAGAAATGACCTTTCTCTCCATGTCACATTCTTCTCAGATAGGTACAATTACAGCTCAGATTTTCAGCCAGGAGAGATTTTCAATATTTGCTGTCTTTTTCTGTTCTTACACTGTACCATATCATTTCTAATCGTCCAAATTTCTGTGATCCGCTGTGTGTATTTTGTGCTATGATTATGGTGCGAGCTTCATTAATTATTAAGCAAAAGCAGCTTGAATATATCTTTATTTTTGTTATTTTTTTTCTTCCTCTCATTTAAAAAAGAATGCCATTGACTCTTCTGTTTGTGTGATATACATGCAGGCATATGAATAAACGAGAGATGTATTCGTATGTTGTAAAGAAAACTATCTATCATCATCAAATATTCATTTATATTTCTTATGTTGTAGTTTCATTCATGTTATTGTACCAAATATCAATGGATTTTGTGTTGAAGTTGTGTGGAAGAGGAACATAACTTGAGTTTATCTGAAATTTGTCAATAGCGATGTTATGAATTTTTTTATTTACATTATGGGGAAAAAGAAGAAATTTGAAAAATTCACAGAACATTGGTGTACATTCAAATGCAGAGTTCCTTTGTTTCTATTATTCTGTTGAAGTAGATAATGGGAATTATTGATTTTGATGATGGGAAATGAACTTCAAAATACCCATTTCTTTTTTTTTTTTAAGAAAAACTTCAGCTTGTTAAAAACAGATATTTTAAATGCTTATGGAACTGTTTTGCTTGCTCATGAGAATATGTTCAGAATTATTTTTAAAAACAATACTGTGTGTAAAGATGATTTGTGTATTTGTATATGTCCAATGTATATCTTTATTGATGAAAAATTCATTCCAGTCTCGCTTGACTTGAGATCATTATAAGGCATGATGGTGGTGTATTTGCAACATAGTTTTTGTTCCACAATTAAAATGTTATTTGAGGGTATGTTGTACATGTATGTAAAGATTTTATTTGCAGGAAATTAACTTCATTAATTATGCTTATCTTTCACTGGAGTACAATATTGAAAGTGACAGAATGCTTAAAGTAGGACATGAAAAGACCTGAATGTGATTGTGCTTGTTTATTTAAGCATTGTATAAATGTGTTACAGTTCCATATGCCTATGTTTAGGGGGAAACTCCATTGAACTATATAAGAGTATATATCTTTTGTGTGATTGCGATTAATTAATCACTATACGGTGCAACATTATGTTGAATATCAGTTTTTAAATAAAATGCCAGTTTGTGTATTCTCTTTTGCATTGATTCAGGCAATGCTTTGTATGATACATGTATAATCAAATTATTGTTGAATCACTATTAATTATGCATTTTATAATCCTTTTGATCTTATGAATATTCTAATAGACTGAGCAGTTTTTAAATTTAGAGATTGTAGATATCTTGTAGATTTTCATGTATGTAAAAATGAAACAGAGGTAAGAACTTATTAAGAAATGACAAAAATATTAATGACAGACAAAATATTATGTTTAAGAATGTTCCCCATGTGTGTGCGTGTGTTTAGTCAAAAGTAAAAAAAAGGCCAATAATGTAGGCAAACTCCTTGTAAGATATGAGCTAGTCAAATCATGACAAAAATCTTCTTTTCATAAAAAATGATCCTGTTTCTTTGTGTTTTCTGTTTGAGTATTGTGTGATGAGTGAGAAAGAGGCAAATGATTGATGATTAGAAACAAAATTCAGTCCTACCAGAGAAAGTTGAGTTCTTGTAAAGGTGCAAATAATTTGCGAGCTTTCTCATTTTTATTTGTCAGATGGAAGAATACCATTGGAGAAGTGTTCCCTGAAAAGCATTCCTCTACAAATGTCCTCATATTAGAAATAAAATAAGAAAGAGCTGACAAGTTTAGACCAAACTCTCATGCCTCGTGTAACTTTTCCTAATTTCTTCACATGACCAGAACTCAACTTTATCATTAAGTTTCACCAAAGGCCATATAAGTCCGATCAGGAGGGGGTGTAATGGCTGCAGCCACTCCCTTTGAGAAAGAATAAGTTCAAACAAAATCATGTCACCACAAAAATGGCTCCTCTCCCATACCTAGGCAATTATCATTTGCATAGCACTTCTGGTTGACTTTGCTCCATATCTAATTAGATGTTAAATAGTAGAATGCTTTCAATCCAAGACAAATAATTACTAAATTCTACAATATGGTAGTCATCAAAATATAGTTGATATGCAATGAAGGAACTCTAATTTAGTTTGAGCCCAGAATTTTTACAGATACAGTGGAAACTCACTAATACGAGTATCTTGGGACCATGAAAATTGCCTCGTTATATCAGGGTAAAAAAAACTAAAGAACATAAAGACCTGGGACCAGCAAAATTACCTTATTATATCAGGAATCTTGCTATATCAAAGCTCTTTATAGCAAGTTTCCACTGTACATGTATTTTACTCAACTTTCATGAGCTAAATGCCTTCCTCTCTCTTTTCTATTTTATCAAATACCACTTTTTCTTTTAGACAAAAGAATTTCTTTATTGCTGCTCAAACGAAGTGTCTTGTAAGAGAAATCCCTCTCCCAATAAGGAAACGCCATTATTAACACAGGTACACAAGTTAGCATTCAAGTGTACACAAATCATTGCCTTTAATGATATCTTTGCTTTCAACACTACAATGATGTGTTACAGAGATGTACCTAACAGTTTTTTTCTTTTTTCTCTTTCTAAACTTTTCCATGTAACATCACAAGATGTGCTACATATAACGCATGTAACTGATAAATGATGACTTATAAATGTTATGGAGACATCTGTAATTATACAAATAATTCGTGTTTGCAAGTGCATTAGTGAATATGCACGGCACGAATGTTAAGTCACAATGGGATAATGAACGAGACTTGTCGAGTTCATTATCCGTCTCATTGTGACTTGACTGAGTACAGTGCATATCACTAATGCTCGAGCCAAAAAACATGAATTATTTGTTTTATAAAACGGGTCAACAATATGAATATAAAGTAAAAAAAATTGGTTACAAACCCCATCAAAATGCAAAAGAATCGCACAGTCAAGGAGACCGCTTTCTTCCCAATAAATAGGAAAATCAAATTTATGCCTTAGGGGTATGTGAACTTGTCCACTACAAGTTACATACAAGTTATTAAAATGGGAAGATGTTTTCTCCATGATACCTTGAATTCAAAGAAGATTTAATATAAAATAAAGAAGTATAATTCAAAATCCTAATGATCTCAAATGAAAATAATTCCATTCAAATAATTCCTTATACATGTATTTGTACTTCATACCAACAAAACAATATATTTTGCAGCTTAAATAGTTTCATGAACAAGGTTGGATTTGATCATATCTGATGATACAAAACCAATCCTCTCAAAAGAATCCTTTAGAACCTAAATGTAGCTCATTATCTTTCTAGTATCTTTTGAAAGAAAAACAACACTATGTCTTGTTCCCCTTGAACAAAATAAATATAGTCTTTTCTACTTTGAAAAGAGCAAGTCTAAATCATTTTCTTTTAATTTTTTTTCCAAGCTAAGAATGAAAGAAAATATTAATTCAATGCCAGAGTTTGCATATCCATTTTCAGCTGATCTGTAAGATTTGGAAAACTTAATTTGAGCACATTCTTGATCTGAAAACTGAAAACTGATAATTTTATTTTCACTGTAGCCCATGACATTTACTTTTCTCTAAATCGGATCTACAGTCCTTTCAGCAATAACAAGTACAGTAGTGTCATGATGAATAAATCAAATTCAGCACAAAATAAGTAGTGATATCTTTATAGCATGGTTAAGTATGGTATCTTCAAATGAAATTATCAAAATCCTTGTAATACACTTATCGCTACAGAGAACAGAAAGAAAAATTGTACAGTCAAATCCTTTCTGAAATAAATTGTGCAGTGAGTATCCAAACAGCAGTACCAATTATATGTTTCACTTGCCGTGAATATGAAACAAGGTATCTTGTTTGCCAAACGAACACATACTTGTTCTAGATCTTCAGTGAAAGCATTTGAAACATCATCACATCACATCTCATGCATCAGTATGCAAACAGTATTTTGACTCTTTCCCTTTTTAAGGATTTTGTTTAATACAATTAATACTATTATTGTTAATCATTTGATGAGTATCTACCTCTTGCTGATATCCATCAATTTAGTCCACAAACATCTGTGATGGGATGATGTATAAACAGAATGGGAAGAAAAATCACAAGTACTGAGCATAATTAAATATCCTGTATGGGATCACTTGTGCATCAATAATATAACAGCAGCAGTACGAAGTGTGTCTTGTGCCGTGAAGAAAAAACAAAGGTGCTTGCTCTTAAACATCAGCATTTATTTCTTTGGAAGAAATTAAAAAAAAAAATTATAATATTGTCAGGATTACATACTTTTCACTGACAACCTCACTAATATCCCTCAATTGCTCCATCATGCATCATGTAGTCTGTTTAGATATAAATTCACCTTTACAAGAGATGGATGAGAATCATCAGTTATGTTAATGAAGCCTTATTTTGCCTGATATATAGTGCCACTGATTAATACAAATTAGATAATCACCTTTGAATTTCATTACAATATCAATGAACAACATAAATCCTGAATTTGAAAGTTTAGTTCCAAAATTTAGCAACTTTCAAAAAAATCAATGGAGAAACAAATTTCAAAATCAACATCAGGTTTAGGGACCAGTCCCATATAATCAATAACAATAACGATAGCTATAAACTATAAAATTGGTCTCCAGAAGTTTACAAGAAAAGGTGTTGATTATTGGTGCTGCAGGTCCTAAATGCTAACGAGCCTTCAGTACCAATTTTCTCAAATCTTTGGCAAATCAAATATCTTTTCCACATGCAGTGAACTTCAAGAGGCCGATTTTATAGTTACGGTCATCATCATCAGCGACAGGGACTAGCCCATAAGAATAAAGATTCAATCAAATAAATGACTATTCATCCATTTCAGGCTTTTAACATCAAATTCCTATCAATACAGAATATTTGTGAAGTTACTTGTAAGAGCCTATTTGCCAACTAAGAACCTACCAAGAGCCTACTGGTATTTGCTAATTATGCTCATCTGGCTGTGAAGTGTATTTATGATTCACACCTTAATTTGTTTGTTATTGATAAAAAATGAGGGACACTCCCTTGAAAATGTGTAGTAATAGTCATGTAAGGAAAAAAAAAAATAAGGTGCAATTTTTGACCTATAAGCACATCTCTTACTCAGCAGCAGTCATGGCATGATGTTTTTGAATGGCTAGCTGTGATTCATCAGTTTTGTGGGTAGCTATTACTGTTGTGCAATCCCAGAGGGTGTTGTATACTCTGATTGAATGAGTTGTAGTTACTAGAAGACGAGCACGGAGACGCCTTGGCCGGGTTCTGTTGTTTCTTCTCTGTCAAGGCTCGTGATTGGTGGATGAATACAGAGTAAGCCACACCCTGAAAAGTAATAAAAAGGTAGATTTGGGGGTGAAGGCTTTACAAACTATAGCTGCGAATAAGCCATGTGTATAACATATTCCAATGTAATGCCTCTGTCTTGAAATATGGTCTCTCTTGATAAGTAGGAAAGCCCAACTGAGGTATGTCCTACCTAGCAACAAAGTAACAAAGAACTATTGAATGTATGCAAAATACCGTAAAATCGAAATCTTTTGGTATTCAATTTTGTAAATGGTCCCAAAATCATGAAATAAATTTTTTCAATTAGCAAGTTTTTGTGCAAAAATGGCAGTCGTTAACAGCTCATGACAATTTAATTTTGCTATTAGAGTTTCTGGTTTTAAAGTGGGCATAACAAAAAAAATTCAATGACTACCAGTACATTTGTAATCTAGCTACTCTGAATGATTCCTAATGCCAGACAAACTTTCATAGTTCATCCCACTGACGAAATTATATCTTTGCTTAAAGTAGTAATCAGGTTAAGAATATGTAGCTATGCAGCTTTGGATAAAATGATCACAAACCTGTTTAGAAGCGGCTCTGATGAAGGCTTCATTGGCTGTGGTGGTTACTATCTTGAGTGAATCCCCTGTTCCAAATATCACCTGAACAAACAAGATAGAGAAAGAATTAAGACAGACACCTACATGTATTCATTTAATAATTTTCATAAAAACCACATGACAATCAACAAAAGACACAAAAAAAGAACATGAAGATAAAAATACAGAGATCAATATGCTTTTTACAGTATTTATTAATGGAAGTTGTTGGACAAACATGAAAAAGGAATATGTAAAGGTATAGAACTTTGAAAAAAAAAAAGAATACTAGTGCCCCATACTTTCTACATTTCTTTGCACTAAGTCTTAGTTGATAAAGGCAACATGGACCAAAATTGACATATTTTTTTATTGAAGGTTTCAAGTATCTTCTATATTTTTCAACAGACCCCCACAATGATGTGATTCCAAATCCTTGTTGAAATCATCCATACCTTTGCTCTGTCTTTTATCCTATTAGACGATGATAACGTCAATGTTCTACTGGAAGGCTGATCTGGAACTATGTGAAGCCTTTGTAATAATTCCTGTGCTCTCTCTTTCTCTCGTGGCCCTCCTATCGTCTCAAGTATAGCTTCAAAGTCTGTTTTAGCCGCCTCACATGCTATTAACTCTTTACCTATAAACGATACACAACAAATCCAAGGATTACTTTGTGACCATATGTTTAAGTGTACATCATACGATTCATTAAACAGAAATGTAATGGGGATGAATTATCAAAATCTTGACATTGGCTGAAACAGGCTTACGAAATAGGCTGACAACTGGCAAAGTAAATTTTCATATATGAAATATCTGTTTGACATGACTATTGTTTTTGTGTCTGTGCCTTTAAAAGTTTTTCTAACAGAAATATGATGACATATAAATTCTATGAATCATCATCATAATCATTATCAACAAGATACTGCATTCTATCACTACCTTTTAGGAAGTTCTCTAGTTGTGGTAATAATGGTTTTTGTCTCTCTTGTTGGGAAAGTTCTTCTATAACCGGTTCATTGAAGGAGTAACTACTACCACCGTGGCAGAGGTCTGAAACGAGAGCTATCATCGTCGTCACATCTAGGTTAGCCGCCTGTGGTATTGACTTGGACTCTAGAGGGAGCTTGTTGATATCCTGGACAAAAATTGATAAAAGTTTTTAAGGAAGGGAAACTGGTCCAAGTTATTTTGTCCCATACGTTAACCTGAAGTCATCTCAGTTTTAAGTAAACCCCGATGATTCTATCAAGTTTACAGCCCTCCAAAGGCTCCAAATGACAAGGAAAATGTGACTTGCAATATCAATTTTTGTTTAGTTTTCTTTATTCTACATCATAACATATGGGACAGCAAATGACAAAATACCCTTAGATTTGCCAAAGAACAATTATCTTAATAATAATAACAATAATTAAACATTTTTGTATAGCGCATAACACATAGGCAAATTTGCATGTCTCTATGCACTTTAAGAATAGAAAACAAGTTTATACAAGAAAAGAAAAGGAAAAAATGCACTGGGTTCATGTTTCTGACTATTCATAAGTGGTGAAAAAATATGTTTTCAAGGTACTAATGAAGGTGTCATAGGTTCCAATAGTTTTGAGTTGTTCTGGCAATTTGTTCCACAAAAAAGTCGCTGCGTATGAGAAAGACCTTTCCCTGTATGACTCTGTCATGGTTTGTGGAACACAAAGCAGAGACTTGGCACTGGAACGGAGCATTCTTTCTGGTTTATATGGAGTTAACAATTCAGTAAGATAAGGAGCTAGCTTTTGTAAACAGTGATAGGTTAATAAAAGTATTTTGAACTGGATACGAGACTTGGAGGTGCTGAAACTTCATGCAAATTTTCTCCACCTTTCTACCCCAGTCAACACCATGAGACCAACTACAGACTGATCACATCTTGCATTACCCTGATTGGCAATATTTTGTTGATTAACGAAAATTATCATTCGGTTGGAGTTTGTTTGGCTGAGTGACAGGGGTACTTCACTGCTTAATGGTGTTAAACAGCCCAAATTTTAAAATGTTACAATACAATGGGACCAGTAAGAGCTCATCTTTCTTCTTAAAATATACATGGACCAAATATTTGTATCAAGAGTGATGATCCCCAAAACTCACTATACACCCTAATTCTTATATATACCACATGTACATGCTCATAATCAATGTTTCCTCACAGAATTCTAGATAGTTTCTTTCACAATGCAATTGAATGACTACAACTAAACTTTATCTTCAAATTTTGCTCAATACGAGGGTGCTGTTCTTACCTCTTCAGACTGAAAGACCGGGATAGCAGGTTTCAGGTTCTTCATCTCATCCTCATCCTGGTATATATGACCATGTACCACAGCTCCTAGGTCTAATAACTCAGCTATAAGTGTACATTCCATGTAGAGAAGACACAAAAAGTGATATCACACATTTGCCAATGTCTACTCAATGCAGAGAAGATACAGATGAACAGTAATATAAATGGTGTATGCAAGCTTCTCAGCCATTGAGTGAAATGTAGTTTGGCAGCATCCCACAGGGTGATTTGGAAAGATCAAAGGAATTTTGCAGGTTGAAAGTATGCATTGACAGATTTATTACCCTTGTTGGTCCCCCTGTCAGGAAGATTTTACCCTTGGTATCCTTTACAAACATTGTACTAATGCAGAATTATTACCATATTGCCAGTGCATAACACCCTAGGTGCTAATACCACACATGGGTGATTTTAGAAAATTTTGAAGACTACAAGCAACAAATGAACTATTTTTAAAAATCTGAAACAATGTTAGCAACTATATTCAACCATGACCAACCTGATACCTCCTGGGTGATTCCAGAATAGAAGACGACATGAACGGCTGGAGGAGAGAAATCTAGGAGATTGTGACGTGATGCATCCTGATACTGTGCCACTTGCTGAACTATATTCTGTTCACCATACTCACCTTCCCCTATAAGAACAAATGCACAATACACAAAGTAAATAAGATACATAACATACAATCTTGAAATAAAAGGACTCAGACTATGAAATATTAGGCTTGTGAAATTCAAAGATTCAAAGAAAGCCTGCACGTATAGAGTTGCCCGAGTGTAATCGAGCACCTAAAATCCTGTTGCATTACCTAGAAGTCCTGACTTTGTTGCCTGGGTAGCAAAAAATATGTTACCACCACTGCATGTGAATTTTGTGCAGGGTCCTGCAAATCACTACAAAAAGATGAATTTGTGAAATAAATCAATGATCTAGGTTGCCCAGCTGGCAACATATGGTTAAGTGAGAGCCTAGATGTATTTGAAGTTGCTTCATGTATCATTCTATACACAATGCTTTTCATCACCTCTTCCTCACTTCAATTTCAGTCCTAAAAGACTAGAGGCTATCCATAATAAACAGATGACCAAAACATGGACAGTACAAGAGCAAAACTTATTCATCGAGCCTCACTCACACAGGATGTCGTAAAATGAATTAAACGAAGCAGAAGGAAAATGAATTGACAAGTACTGTGTAACTCACAGGTAGGGAAGAATGCTTAGGGTCCATTGTTACCTGTAGCTAGCTCCCCCCTCCCCCTCCCCCACTTGCCATTCTTTTACATGTGTAACAGCTTTTATTTTTACAGTGGCATTTTAGGCCATTATCTATGGACAAATCTTTATCAATATGGTCTAAAAAAAAGGCCTCATCCCTACAAATTCCAAAGGCTAGTCTTTCTCACACCTACCTTCCCATATCCTATGTAACGCCTCTGCCTTCCGAGCCGTGACTTTGACCCAAGATCTCCCGCTGTGACCTACGACGTCCACCAGCAGGCTGCTATCGTAACCATCCTCTGTCTCATAGTGGACGGGGTGCAGGACTGCAGTCACATGATCAAATGTTTCTACAGCATGGAGGAGGGCGTCCAGATGACTCAGATTGGTGCTTTTCAGCTGGTTTTTCTTGGGGATGACTTTACCTTCCTCAAGCTATAAAGTGAGAGAGCAAGTCAAAGTAGTAGTTATCTTTTAATGGAAGACATGTACTCTCATTTCTCTTCATTGTAAAACTAGAAAAGTTCCCAACATAAAACTTTTGTGTATAGTTTTCTTTGCCGTTTTTGCAGTAGGAAACTTGGAAAATTTCCAACGACATCATGATTCTCTGATTATGTAGCATTAAATTTTGTGAAAATTAAAGGGACACAAAGGCAGGCCTTGATGGGCCATTTTAGATGAGAGAGGAAAATGCAGTTGGAGATTCATGTCAGTTTCGATGGAAGGTCAAGGACTTCCATCCCACATGCCATAACAAGTTAATAATACCGGACCACTTTTGGAGAGCATAGGGGTTGTTACACAATTGTGGCGTTGACACGTTGTGGCAGGGCAATAAAGAGCAATGGCTATTAGACGAACAAACCACAAGTAAACCATGTTTTTTACTTTTTTAAATGTTTGAGCATTTGTTCAGGTCAGTGATGATGAGACCCCTTAAGAGTCTATGGACTTGGGATTGGTAAAACCGGAAGCATTTGTCTAATCCGAGTTCTGTCAACTTCAGGTTGTCCAGTCTTTTATTGCATTAGTCCGACAGGCTTGCATGACGGGCGGGCTATGTGTACAAGTAAACAAGGCTCTTGCGAATTCCGTTTCCCCATGAATTCTTAGTCGACTGCCCCTCTAAGGCAATGAATTCTCTGAATCTATCTGACTTATAATTTGAGAATTGTGTTTTGCAAGTAGCTCTGATACAGATTTCAAGTTCTTCAAGTTGGTGAATGAACATATTGTCTGAGAGCCAGAAGGGTGTTAAGTCACTTGCTTTTAACATAGACTTAACATCCTTCTCGCTCTAAACAAATGATATCAAAATCAAATCATCACAAAAACTACAAGCAATCAAAGTTATTTCGAGAGAAAACTATTCAAAGTGTACAAAATATCAAATTCATTTAACTAACTGATACACAAGTAGCCTAGTCCCACAGACAGGACTGACACCAAACTAACAATAGAGAAACAATTCAATTACCCCGAATGGCTTTGAAATTGTTGATTATTATTCAGATTTGCATCAGTTTGGGAGTATGACCAAGGTATAACTTCAAATTTTACACAAATTATCTCTTTCACTCACCGATTTGATAAATGTCAGTTCTGCCTGGATCTTTTTCTTCACTTTACCGATGCCTGCAATGTTTCCACTGGTCTTTAGTAGATCTGCTCTCTTTATTAACCCTTCAGCTCTCTCTCGCAGTGCACTCAACTCACCAGCTAGCTCCATCTTCAGGGTATGTCCACTGATGAATTCTGAATTTCACTCCTAAGTTCACTCATATAGCGACCTGCAAAAATATCAAAGTGCATACAAATGAATATCAACATCAACACCTTTGTCATATCATTAGTAATATAAATGGCACAGAAGCAAACTTGCTAAAGGATAATAGTGTAACATGTTGCAAATGCAAGTTTTATCAACAATAAAAATAATAATATAGGCCTAGATCTATATAATCATAGTGTCTGTATCAAATGTTTGTGCATGGCAAAAACAAAAAATATAATAACAGAAAAACATAAAAGATGTCTAATTCTTGCTGCCAAAGTGGAAAGAGGAATCTGCTATTGAATTGTTTTCTTTGAAAATGAGTGAGGAATTCTTCAAAATTCATGTAATAATCTGAAATTTTGCATGCATTCTGAACAAAAAATACTGCTTGACCTACAACGGTCTAGAAATCTTCATTTCTAGAAAAGGCTACATCAAAATTGGTCGTCACATTGCAAAGAGTAGATCTAATCTGTTGCAGATCTAGAATGATTGGTCTTGCATTTTGAGATAAATAAAAAATAAATTATCTTACTGTAGGTGGATCTCTATTTTAAATAATTTCTATGGCAGTATGTATGGTAGTCCACTGCCTGGACTGTTCGCGCACGAACGCGATCCGTTGAGAAAATAATACACCCCCAACGCTAAAACTGATATAGCCCTTCCAAATCGACCCTCGCAAACAGTCCAGTCGCATTTGCCAGTTTAACGACCGTTCCCGAAATTTTTCGGGGAGAATAGACCCGCTCGATCTGCGCTGATTGGACGAAGAATATGCATCATTCATGAGTGATTACGTAATATTCAGTTTTTCAGTGGTGTTTGATCGGGGCATTGCGGGCACGGTGCGGGCAGGCCATGCAGAGCTCAACAAAGGCAGGCAGGGCTTCGCACGCAGACAAGGCGGCTTTTGCTGTGCTGATTCATTGCACCAACAAACGACATTTTAGTGACGATTGGCCATTTCACGTTATTCCAGTTCTTTATGGAGATGTCATGTTAATTAAGACATAATAACGTTTACTGGATATTATTTCAGCATTGTTGACCATTTCGACCATCAAGGGTATTTTGACCATATGACCATCATTTTTTGAAAAGGCAAGAAAATGTGGCCTTGTCCCTATAGTATATAATTATTTTGGTCATTGTCTTATGGTAGAAAATGACTACATGTACTTGACATTATAGACAGATAATTATGTTGCAATATTTTAAAGAAGGTTTCTAATGTTTAAAACAGTGTTCTGTTGGAGCTTTTCATCATTGTAAACATATATCAGAAGCCTTTTATTTGTTATAAACAGTTCAATAATACAAGATCTAATACTGCTGTAGTAGTATTAGATCTTGTATTGAACTGTTTATAACAATAATTAATTTGCCTATATTTCAATGTTCAAGTTGGGGATTGACCTTTGATAGGTAAATTAGCCTCTGTTACCACCCCCATACCACATATCAATTTTTATTTCTTCGTTCTGTTTTATAATTTGTATTGCTATGCTTGTCCCTTTTGTTCTTATTTCATTCAATATGTGGAATAATAAACAGAGCTGTATGTTCGGATCACACCTTTTTGATCCTGCTAGACTCGGTTTGGTAGTATTTTGACCGTTGAATAAACCAACATAGTTTTTAAAGTTTGGATTTTTTTATGAGATTCCCTCCTCCACTAAAAAAAAGAAGATTAAAATTTTTAATAATCAGGCAGATAAACGCAAAAATCAACTTGGACTTGTAATCTCCGCCATGACCCGATTCCATCCGCCAATCCTCATTGGCATGTTTCTATATTATGCAAAGTGGCGCATATAATTATTACAGGGTCATCCCATACCCAGTCGGGACAAAGAGGGAGATAACAAGTGGGTGGGGGGGGGGGGGGGGGGAGGGGGGAGGAGGAGGATTAATATTTTTCCCTTTCCCATGAAGGCAAGGGCACGGAAGGCATGAATCTCAAACTAAGGGAATGGACAGAAATCCCTTGCCTCTTAATTTCACGGCACTGAGTGCACCAATGTATACATTTGACAACATATATGAATGTCAAAACAAAACTATTCTTGAATCGCAATAACATGAAAATTCACAGTGTTGTACGTTTGAGCTTATCTAAAGGGACGCACTCGTACATGTATTTTCAGAAGGTTCATAATTCCTGAGGTTCCGAAGTCACTTCAAAACACGAATTTTGAAAAAAGTGGTCACTCCTCGGCACTTTTAAATGGTGATTTAACACTTCAGTTTTTAGATTGTATATGGAATTACGAACCTTCGAAGTAACGACACTTCGGAATTATGAAGCTTGGGGAAAACGACATAAGAGTGTGATCAGTTCGCGTCACGGACGGACATTTCAAAATTTTCCAATTTGGGAGGCTTGTAAAAATAAGTGATTAGCTGTGATGGATTGCTTTATGATTTATTTTGGAGGGTATAACTGGGTGTACTGAAAAATGATAAAACATGGTTGTCATGGTTACTTATTTAAATGAGAATGAATGAAATGCTCCATTTATTAGAGTGGGAGATAGATATTTGTGTTGACTTCTCATTATTCTTTTTCTATCAATATCAGAACAACATGATATTGTCTTATACTTTTACTTGCAAATGTTAGTCAGATAAATTGGCTTCCCTATCAGACATTTTAAATTTCAAAACAAGCTTTAGATTTCATAAGTTTCAAGTTTCTAACAGAAAATAGTCATATTACCGACATTTTCAGAACGGAATAGATACATCCAATAATTGATTCCGGACATAGGAGGAGTGGTGTAATGGTTATTCCGAGTCAAAAGTGACCATAACGACCAGAATGTCCTGAGTAAGGCCTATTTGACTGACATTCTTGGAATCAGAGCAAAAGTATACTTAGATACTTCTGGGTAATTAAGTTTGTCAAAATAATCTTCCCCACCAAAATTGTTCTTTTGGAGAGGAAGTCCGTTGCTGCTCACTAATTTTTAGTTTCTCATAAAAATTTGCAAATACAATCATGTAGTCATAGTGGATCAAAGTGGGCATAATAATCGAAATGGTCAAAACGATTGAAGTACAATGAATAATTCTATTGTTTTGGAACCTACACACATTTTCACATCAATTTTGGATATCGAGACCCACCCCTTTAATGATGCTGATTAAAAAAATTAAATCACATTTCGGGGGGAAAGGGACACAAATTGTTATTTTTGGGGCCTACCAAATCCTTCTTTGCTCTGATTCAATAAAACAATGTGTAACCAAAATGGTTATTTTTGGTCAATAAGTGGTCCAAGCTTTTCCGCTGCCTGTCCAAAGGCAGAGGGATAACCGTGACATGAGTAGGGTCATTTTTGGAATCAGTGCAGATACTACAGAAAGTTCACCAACACACACACCAAAGAGTTATCAAATCAAAGTTCTGTGATAACTCCTTGCGCACACACACACACACACACACACACTGAATCGACGATCTTACTTATGCATATTCATTACAGCGTGCGACCAGGCATTACGTCAGAATATATTAGCGTGAACTTTTGACCCCGCATCATGGCAAAAGCTTCTAGACGTTTTTTTTCGACGGGTGAAATTGTGGGGATCGCGCGATTAGTGGAGAGTCGCGCTCTGTGTGGGATATGCGTGTAGAGAAAGAGCAGCGTTAGGGAATAAACCAAATATAAAAAACGGATAGAATCTAGACTATATGTATGGATGACTACTGTTGTCTCAGCCACAGTGTTTTCAGAACCAACACTTTTTTTTTCACTTCACAATCAAAAAGAGCGCATCATGATCTAATGAAGATGACATATTGCCAAAGCATGTAAAACTAATATCACTCTGCAAGTTTGAAGAAAAGAAATCTGGCTAGAGTAATGGCTAGATCGGTACCCCCTTTCAAAATTTTGTAATACCAACAATCGCGAGCTCCAAGCTCAGTTAGAGTGCTGGACTCGGAGCCCGGTCCACTCATCCAATATATGAGGTTATAATATAACCTCGTACTCCTAAACCAATATGGTCATGGTGAAAAAAGATAATTGCTGCCCTCTACTGCTGTACTACTGCATACAAACAATAAACAAATGCAGATTACATCTCTCTACAAAGAGAGTGCAGCACACAAGCCCAGCACACTTAGCTCTTATCAGAAAAATATTAATAAAGGCAAAATTTACATGTATGCTTTAAATTCCACATTTCCCAATATTTTTGTGAAGTTGGTCACCAAAGAAGAGGGAATTTCCCAGCCAGGCAATGTGCTGGTAAGTGAGATTTAAATTTTTATACTAGCAAATCTTGTATTTTTGGTGTCCAACTGCCACAGATTATTAAGCAGCAGTTTAGAATGTGTATTCACCAGCTGTTGTTCCCTATAGACCTATGAACACTCGAACATAGTCGTACACCTGAACACTTTCAAACACCACTGCACAAAAGTCACCAACATTCACTCAAAATCGGCAATAGATTTACAAACACCAACGCCAACATGTAAATAAAAGTATAAAACACAGTAAATTCAACTCATCGATGTTTGAAAAAATAATTCCAAAAATATAATCTGTAATTTACTGTCAGTTCTGAGGAGCAGTGCTTCATATTCATGGTGTACATTTCTTGATCACGGCAAAAGGGTGAGCACTCGCATTAGTACATGTATCTCTGCTATAGAACTTGGACAGCCACCAAATCTCCGTCCCTATTACGCACACTTAAAAGTCCTGATTTTTGGTGTTGGCGATCACAGAGATCGATGTGCACGCAATACACAGAGTTTTGTTTTAGGCCAAAATTTTCATTGGCCATCTGGCTGATCACTGTAACCAGGCATCGGCGGAATAAAAACATGGGGGATTTCTTTGGTTTTAATTGGACATGATTTTTTAATCTTGAATTTTGCTGGAAATATCAGAAATTCTTCCTAAATGCCTAATGGCCATTCAAGGTAAGATCGTGATTTTTTTAGAGCTGCAACTTGAATGAAAGGAAGTAACGTTAGGTCCTCCAACGTTAGATCTAACGTTAGACTCCATTTTAAATATTTATTTTAGATCTATTTCCCCCCTCCCCCATTGCCCACACCAAGTAATAATGGTTGTTAACCACTAAGAATGGAGAATGCCAAATACTGCTGTATTTTCTAGCGCGTGGACTAAATGTATGGGGGGAAAAATAAGATAGATATTTCAAATACTTCCTTTCAAATTCAGCTTTTAAAAATCTCACTCTTACCTTAAATGGCTGTTAGGAAGAACTTCTGATATTTCCAGCAAAATCCAAAGTCAAAATCATATCCAAAACCGAAGAAATCCCCGCCGATTTTTTTCACCATCGCATATTGTTTTCATTCCACCGATGTTTTAGATTAAACTCAGCCAATAAAATTTTGTCCACTAAGAAACTTGGTATAGCGCGCGCACATCGATCTCTACGATCGCGCATATGGAAAATCGGGACTTTTACGTGTGCACGATAGGGACCAAATTTTTAACAACTGATTAATGGGGGGGAGATGGCAGCACTCGCGGCAATCAGGAAATGTACACAATGACTTGCGATACCCTGCTTCACCAGAACTGACAGTAAATTACAGATTTAATTTTTGGAATTATCTTTTCCAACATCGCTGAGTTGAATTTATTGTATTTCCTGGACATGTTGGTGTCAGTATTTGTAAATTAAATGCCAATTTTGAGTTATTGTTGGTGACTTTTGTGCAGTGGTGTTAGAAAGTGTTGAGGTGTATGACTGTCCAAAAGTACATACACATGAAGTATAGTCATGTGGCTATGAGTGGATTATCATTAGACCTCTTATAGTTCCTCAGTTATTTTTGCATTGCTTTTTCCTAGTGGTCAATACACATTTGGCCACTAGATCAATCTGGTGTGCCTATGAATGGCCCAGTCAGAACCAGATCTTGTCTTTTTCTGTTCTACATCAACGACTTGCCAAATGGTCTAGCATCTAATATTCAGCTATTTGCCGAAGACGTAATCTCCTACATGACCATCGACAACCAACATCATGCACAAAATCTTCAACATGATCTCAACAAGATTGGAGACTGGGCTGAAAAATGGATGATGATTTTGAACACAGAAAAATTCAAGGTATTACTGTAACGATCTCCAGGAAAAGAAACAAGGTTCAACATGTGTATCATCTAAACATCTATCATGAAACTGTTGACTCTGCGAAGTACTTGGGTGTAACCATCATTTCTGATCTAATGTGGACCCAACACATCATTAATCCTGTCAACAAAGCCAATAACGTCCTTGCCTTTCTAAGACGCAATCTACGCATAAAATCCTCTGACCTCAAAGCCACTGCTCACAAAATGTTGGTTCGACCGATCGAGGAGTATGCTTCCTCTGTTTGGGACCCAGCTTCCAAGAACCTCATCCACAAAGTCGAAATGGTGCAGAGAAGAGCTACAAGATTCACTCAGAATCGTTCGCATAATACCTCAAGCGTGAACAGTATGCTGAAAGAACTTGATAGGACCACTCTACAACAAAGCAGAGAAAATGACAGGCTAACCATGATGTACAAAATACACAACAGTCTTGCTCATGTTTCAGCACAGGATTATATCACACAAGTCACCCAGTCGACTACAGGCTCCACCCAACCATATTCCTATCAGATGCCATACTCAAGAACTGAATTGCATTGGCAGTCATTCTTTCCGAGAACAGTAAGGAATTGGAACTCCCTACCCACAGAAACTGTTGCAGCGCCATCTGTGGGAGCCTTCCGTAATTGACTAATGGATGGTGACAGTGGCTAGTCTTCCTCCTTCCTATGCATGAGCTTGTATGATGGGGGACGTAACCTTACGCACTTTGTTTCCATTGGCTAATACGTCACTTTTTCAATGATTCATGCGAATTTCTTTTATATATCTTGGTTCTACATACTCTTAAATTAAATTCCTGAGCAAATTATGACGGACAAGTATCAATAACATTAATTTTCAAGTCGATGTCGATACAGTCGGATACACATGTCCAATTTGGTTAAAAAAATAAAAAAATGAAAGGGTCCTAAAGCTACGCACACGTAATAAATCAATGCAAATCTTGATTTTTAAGCTGACGTGAATTTCATCCTGATTTGCAAAGTGATAACATCACCAAAAATAAAGGAAAATTACTGATTCATTTTGGCAAACATGATAATCTTGTTGCTCAGTCATACCAAAAGTTTGGCACAATGAACGCGTTGCATTGTGTGTATTTGCGGGGTGCGTAGCTTTAGGACCTGCGTAGGACCCCTGACCATCTTCAGATAAGCTTGTACATGTATAAGTTCCTGACCATAATGGTAAATAATCTGTATTATAATGTAAACAGCACTCGAATGGACATAAATTGCAGTCAATACACTACACACAAATATACTAGTTCGCAAGAATCTTCGGTCAAATTGAAGGAGGCAGACTTTATCAGAAGAAGAAGAAGAAGAAGACCAAAGGCAGTGCAGTGGGGTTAGCTATACGAGCTCTGTGGCTTATCAATCTGCTACTGGCCACAGAGCTATACAGCCCATGCCTATACTGCGTGTGGAGGAAGATATCAACCAAAAAATCTAGATCTAAATATCACCATTTCCCACATACTGTGAGCCATGCAAACCACCCTCGGAGTTTGCTAAAGGGGTTACCTTCCAGGATCAACTAACATTGTAAAAATTGAATGAATAAAAAAGAAAAAAAGCCACAAAATTGGCAGGTGTGATCAGGTTTTTTTACCTTGCACTTGTAACTTGTATATATGGGACTACACATGCAAGGTAAGATTGGTGTAGTCCCATATATACAAGTTACACAGTGTAACTTGTATATATGGGACTACACCAATCTTACCTTACATGTGTAGTCCCATATATACAAGTTACAAGTGCATGGTAAAAAAAACCTGATCACACCTGCCAATTTTGTGGCTTTTTTTCTTTTTTATTCATTCAATTTTTACAATCTTAGTTGATCCTGGATGGTTACCCCTTTAGAAAACTCCGAGGGTGGTTTGCATGGCTCACAGTATGTGGGAAATGGTGATATTTAGATCTAGATTTTTTGGTTGATATCTTCCTCCACACGCAGTATAGGCATGGGCTGTATAGCTCTGTGGCCAGTAGCAGATTGATAAGCCACAGAGCTCGTATAGCTAAGTGGGGTTAAGTTAACAAAACATCAAATCATGACATGAATGAAAGAGAATGGGACTGAATATCACTTCATAACGTCAAGTAAACTAAGAAAACTCCTTGCGTTAACCAATAGCACTTTATCAAATGCTCAATACGCACTCATTCTGTTCAAGCACGTCAATTTAGATTTAAAATATAAAGAATTTTCAAGAGATTTACAATCAAACGCATACCGTACCTGCTCCAATCCTTTTAATTTTGCCTTCACGAGCTGTGCAACACTGCAATCCTCGCTGCTATGGTGTAACAACGTATAGTACTTGCACGTCGTCCCTGCAAAATGTCGTCCTCCAAAGAACAAGGACGAGTTGTGATGTCGTCCATTGTAAACAAAACAACCCGGGGGGGGGGGGGGGGGTCACTCGCAGACTGAAGTGGTACGCATGCTCGTCCAAGCACCTCAAAATTGGACCATAAATGGCGTAATCCTTGGTGTAAAATTCCACCCCTAAATGGCACAAATGGCGTAGGATTATGTAAAATATACCCCTAAATAGCGTAAATGGCGCAGGAAAATGTAAAAGAAAAAACGTTGAAGAATGCAGTGATGGTGACCCTATTTCTCAAAAAAGTTGAATGTTAGACTGAAAAACACCCCTTTTTCCCCAAAACGGCGTCGAATGTAAGACTGAAAAACACCCCATTTCCCCTAAAACGGCGTTGACACCTTGGGTCAGAATCCGACCTTAATTTTTACGATGCTTTTTTGGACACGCATCAATCTGCGAGTGACGCCCCCCCCCCCCCCCCAGGAAAACAACATCAAAAAGGGAGGGGTGGGGCAGGGAAATTTCCCTGGGTGGGGGTTGAGCCCATAGGTTGAACTGCAGAACTCCTAAAGATAATAGGAGTTCTGTGGGTTGAGCAGGATGATGGGGTTGAGGCGCGCTCACAGTTTAAACGTTGTTGTGACCGTAAACATGAAATGTTCAGATGAAAACGGACTTAAACTAAGGTGGTTTTATTTATTTTTGTTGTTGTTGCTTTTGCAAAGGCCTTAGGTTCTAATAATTAGATGCTTGAAATGCATGTAAGCCGAATGTCAAATTAATCTGACGTTTTATAGGGGGGGGGGGGTCAGATAATCTTTCAATTTTGTTTTAAAATCAGTTCTCCTAAAAACCATCCTACAAAACATAATTTTTTTTTTCCTGACAAATTTGCCCATGACTGTAGATTCGTAGTGCCCCAGCTCCCATAGGCACATGTGCAGGCTCTTTTCAGGCCCTCCCCATATGCACCCTTGGTTAGATAATAACTCTTTCTGACAGCTTATATATGGTTTTGAAAACATGCAATGTCATGTATATGGGAAATTTTGGCAACCTAACCCCCCCCCCCTAAAAAAAAAGACTCTCTTGCTTCTCTCTCTCTCTCTCTCTCTCTCTCTCTCTCTCTGAATGAGGTAAATTACTTATCGCAGGTTTTTTTGTATGGTATTTTTGCTGTTGTTGTTGTTGTTGTTATTGACTAAATGGAATTCGACCAAATGGCAATTTACCAACGACTGCGCGTGAATTGTCAAATATTTGCACGGTTAAAGGGAGCCACTGCTCGATATCCATGTACGTTCAATTTCATTCGCTTGCCCCTATTGCAAGGCCGTGCATAACAACAATCTTGGAGCAGCGAACAAAACGAGGGTGAGGGTGGTAGTTTGTCAGTTGGGTTGTTCAGTTCGTCTTTCTTCGGTCGAATGCGTATCACTGCAATTGCGTGCTCGTTTACCGAAGATGTACGGAGATTCCTGAATATTACCCGAGCCGGGCCAAAGTCTAAAACACCACGATTGGCGACTTTTCGGTCCCTTTAAAATTTATACAAACATTGGATCGGTTCGATTAGTTCGAGTGAACAGGCTGAGAAAATTATGAGGACGAGATGTCTAGCATGCACGCCCAAGCTATGGAAGTGGATGCATCTGGTTGGATGCCGATATGATGACCGACCGGAGTCCCTATATTAATCAGTGTTTCGTGATTCCCGATGGAATCGGCAATACTCGCATGATTGCAACAAACACAGATTTGATCAAGATCATGGATACAGAGGCGGCGCACCCAGGACTCGAGGGGGGGGGGGGGGGGGGGAAGGGGGCACAGTGCCCCCCACTTTTCAAACACCCCAAAAGTGCCCTTTTTATTTCTGAAAATGCCCCTTTCTCTCTGCTAAATTCCCCTTTTCACTACTAAAAGTACCCCACTTTTCCTTTTTTATAAGTGTTCTTCCCCCTTCTAATAAGTGCCCTTTTTTTCTCCTTCTGATAAGTACCCCTTTTAAAATCTGATAATTTCTTCCTTATCGCTCTTAGAAGTGCCCTTTTCTCCTTCCGATAAGCGCATTTCTACTTCTGATAGGTGCCCATTTTCCCTTCTAATAAGTGTCCATTTTCCCTTTCTGATAAATGCCCCTTTTCAAATCTGACAAGTGCCCCCTCTTTACTCCTGATAAGTGCCCCTTTTCCTATCTAATATTTGCCCTTTTCCTCTTCTCGTGAGTGCCCCTTTTCACCTCTTATAAGCGCCCCTTTCCACCTCAGATAAGCGCCCTTTCCTCCTTTTGATAAGCGGCCCCCTTTACCTATATTTCCCACTGTTTCTTACAAAAAGAGCCATAATATCTAGCTATAATCGGTGTGGCTTTATGCAATAACAGGTACCTACATCTACAATATATAAGGCATTGGAGCTGGAGGCAAGAGGGGCAAAATGCCACCCACCCCCTCCCCAACGCAAAGGATTTCTCATTCCGCGAGCTCAAATGTGCCCCTAATTTACACCAAGTAAGGGCAATATTTTCTGAAAATTTCCCCAAACTCGCTCGCACTTATAGTCACAATGAAATCAAGTAGATCACATAAAGTATATGTTGATATCGATGTAATCCTAAAAGAAAAACGACAAGGTTAATGTGCAAATTCAAAGATCATTCGACTTTCCCCCCGAATGAATTTGCTGTTGTCATTTTCAATATATTGCTGTAAATAATGCACAACCCAAGGACTTCATCATTAGAAAAAAGTCTGGAAATTTCTGCTTGCTCACACATGAATGATTAGACTAACACACGGGGTCCACTCGCTAGTCATAAGGACCGCTATGAATAACGGTCCTTATGAATAATGGTCCTTATGAATTTAGGAATAGTGACCTCCTTTCCGTTTTATGAATAACAGACTTTCATATAGGAACTTATAATATATACACGTTATGAATAGCCTTGTCCTTATGAATAGCAGTCATTATGACTTGCGGTCCTTATGACTAGCGAGGTTACCCCTTACATGCACACAACTGTTAATTGGGGAAGCTGAAGCAGTATCCAGAACACAATAAAAAGGAAGAAGATGATGCTTGAAATTAGACTGTAGGGTAATACAAAATGGTCGGGGTTTTTTTTTTTTTTTTTTTGGGGGGGGTTGCTTTATATGTTCACCCCTGTAGGTGCCCCTCCCCCCAATGCCCTTTTTTTTTTTTTGCTGGTCCCCCCCCCCCTTCAGTGAAAGACGCTCCGCCGCCCCTGCATGGATATGGTGAAAAAAATATTGTATCTAGTAAGTCAAAGTATCAAAATAAATAAAATCAGTTATGATTAGCTTTGAAAGCCGCACTAAGTTGATGACACTTATTTCTGGACTTATAATTTGAGATCTATCAATATTCATCATCTCTCAAAAGTAAGTTTGGAAACAATTTCATTCATGAACTCGAAGTAAACTTCATGCATCACACAATAACTTTTTTTTAGCACAAGAGTCCGAAAAAAAAAATGATTATATTCTACTATCAAGTATGATCTCACCCCTTCAATTTCAGAACGGATTCCTTCAAAGTCGGGTCATTTAATCAATATCATGCACTATTTGTGATAATCTTGCCTAGTATATTTTCGTATTAACTTTTAATAGGAGTTGTTTCTGTATCGGATACCAAAAACAGGTTGACCGTGCTAAATATTAAAAAGTCGCATTTCTGTTTGAACAGGAAGGTGAAAAAGATGTAAAAACGAATTAGGCTTGGGCTATCATATTTGGATATCGGTATTTTTATTCTTTCAGATGGCAGGCTAAGTGTGTTGAATAAAAAATAAAGGAAATGAAAATAAAAAGTCAGTTCTCTTTGATGGAAGTTATCTTCTGAAGTTCGTTTCAACAAAGCCTAAAATAAAGTGTATATAGGATTCTGCTCTAATGAAATCAACAAGATGTATTTTAACCTTTTATTGGAATCCGTCAAATCTTAAGTAGAAGAGGTAGTTCAAATTTGTTTTAAACACTTTTTTGGACTGTAATTTTGATATACAATAATACTAGGCTTTTGGCATATAAAGTATACTATCTATACCTCACCCCCCCCCCCCCCCCCCGGCCCTTTCAAAAAGTTTGATAGGCATATTGCCTAGGTGAAATTGTTGATTGCGTTAGTAAATTCCAACCGCCTGGTTTATATACAGTATTTTATATGCATTACTCTGATTTTAACTGACTATGGGAAAGTTTAGAGGAACTAACCTTTAAGAAAAACCCCACAGAAACAGACCGCGGTTTTCTATTTTCTCAGAATTTGCATTTGACCTTTTAAGAGGTCATATGCTAATTAGGTACACACACTGTTTTTATGCGACTCCTCTCGCGTCCTTTGTGTTGATTGTGCTGCTTCTGTTTTTGTTTTTGTCAGAAATTCTGTATTTTTCTCTTCAGCAAACATGCCTCGTGGAAAGAAGAGACAACCAGGAGAAGAAGGGGACCATGGGCGAACGAAAGTGAAGAAAAACAAGAAACATGCTGTCGAAAACCAAGAACCACGAGAAACCATTGTGAGTTTCAATTTCCATTGCACGCAGTGTGCGTATCGTATGCATGATCATTGAGCGCATGGGGAGCACGTCGTCGGGCCGGATTGTCCAGTGGCGTGGCAATGGCATGGCCCACATGCATAGAGCTCAGCGACCCCGCCGGAGCTCCCCGATAACCCTGAGCAGGCTGAGGCTTGAAGGCCGAAGGAGCCGACTACTTCTCGCCTCGGGGGCCCCCTGGGCGCTCCACGCGCATATAGACCCCCTCTATGCCACTGTAAAAACGGGCAAGGTGGTTGGTACCACACCACGTAATACTAATAACTATATTAGTGGTACTTATATTGGGGTCGGGCTAACTCGGCACTAGGGCGAACTCGGCACTAGCGGAAAAATGAGGCCGAGTTAGCCCGGAGGGCTTAAATCGATCATGAAATACCAATGTGTCAGGTTTTGTTGTGATTACTAGTCTAGTCTAGCTAAGAATATGTTTATTAACCATTATTTTTGATAGAATTGTATGAAATACTCACTTTGAAGATAATCTTGCAATTTTCTTGAGCTAACATGATTGAAAAGTGACATTTTAGTAGTGCTGTAGCTGGTATCGGCATGGAAAATCTATGTCGCCATGTCGCAATAAAATTAACGCCGATGTCGACATGTGTCGACATCTGGACATGAGTCAAACAAGTCTAAACTCGGGTCGCTCCCGTAGTGACCGTACACTATTAAACCAGAGTTACCCGACACAAATTCACAAGAGCTTTACATGGAATACATGCACCCTTAAGGGCTCACACTCGCAGTCATACTCACTTACAGTTCTCAAAGATGCACACTGTCAACTATTTGCCCCAAAATTTCTTTTGTATGATCCAATTTATCAAGCATTAATGAAAGTCACGCGGTGCGAGTCAGCTAGTGTCGCATATCTAGGCATGTACATGTACGTAATGTATACCGGTCGTCACAGCTAGATACGCAGCGATCGTGTCGCGTGCGCGCGCGCTGCTAATGCGTATGTGAAACAAATCACGTACGCGCGCACGACATGTCGACACGACGGCGAGGTACATGTAAAAAGACCCATTTTATGTCGCCATCGGAGCATGCGTGTCGACATGTCGGCCGAGTTTAGACGGCGAGGTACATGTAAAAAGACCCATTTTATGTCGCCATCGGAGCATGCGTGTCGACATGTCGGCAAAGTCCAAAACCAGTACTTTTGTCGCCATAGTGGCGACATCAGGCGTGTCGATACCAGCACTACATTTTAGACAGTTTAATCACATGACGCAGGTCACGCAGCTATAGTAATCGCCGTGCGCAGCATGCACTGTTTTTGGTACGGTATTCGGAGCGATGAGTCAGACACACATTTTGCAAAACTGCAAAACTCACAGTCGGTGAAATATTTATATCCATCATGAATTTATATGGATCTAATATTAATATATAGTTTCAGTATATGTTTCAGACATGATTAATATCCGAATTTTGCAGCCCCTTCATCCTTCATCAGGATTGGTATTTCATGATCGATTCAACCTCTCCGAGCGAACTCGGCCTCGCTTTTCCGCTAGGGCTGACTTCGCCCTAGTGCCGAGTTAGCCCGGATTCGTTATATTGACCATGTCTACGCGGGACGAATGCAAAAATACTAGTCATTTTCTATCGCATGTAGGCTACTAGTACTACTAGGTATGGCAGTATGGGGAAATATTTCAAATACTTCCTTTCAAAGTTTCAAATTCAGCTCATTAAAAATCTCACTCCTACCTTAAATCACACCACGCAATATGGTGGTGGATCCAGTGTCCGAACACTTTTCAGAAAATCAACGATAGCAAATAAAATATCAAAGAATATCTGTCAAACTTACATAATGAATGCTCAAAGTCCTTCAGAAAAAGAAGTTGATGGAATTTTTAAAAGACAACATAGATTTAATACGATATTCCCTTCCGAGTGAACCCCTTCCCAACGACACGGCATTTTGGTCCCTTGAAAAAGGTACTGTATTTCCGAACGAGTGAAACCTATGGGGAAAAGACACAACCTTTGTTTCAATAGTGTGGTTTTCATACGCGTAATCCCACGCATATGAAAACCCATTTTAGGCGCTTAACTGTACACGTCCGGTAATAAAATCTGTTCGGAATTACAATCCTTGACTATACTATAGTGGTCATATTAACCACTACGCAGGACGAATGCAAAAATACTAGTCATTTTTTATCGCATGTACTTAAAGTATGGGGGGGGGAAATAAGACAAATATTTCAAATACTCCTTTTAAATTCAGCTCTTTAAAATCTCAATCCTACCTTCATGCAGCGGCTTCATGACCTTAAATGGCCGTTAGGAAGAACAGAAGATATTTCCAGCAAAATCTAAAGTTGAAATCATGTCCAAAACTGAAGAAATCCCCGCCAATTTTTTTTGTGATTGCATGTTTTCATGCCGCCGATGTTTTCGCGCGCACATCGATCTCTGCAATCGCGCACACAGAAAATCGGGACTTTTACGTGTGTGCGATAGGGACAGAATTTTTTTAACGACCAAATTTTTTTGGGGGGGGGAGATGTCAGCACTCGCGGCAATCAGGAAATGTACACAATGACTTGCAATACCCCGTTATCTCCAATAACCTCGCATAAGTGTGAGTGTGTTTCGCCAGAAGGGACAGTAAATTACAGATTTCATTTTTGGAATTATCTTTTCCAACATCCCTGAGTTGAATTTATTGTATTTCATGGATATGTTGGTGTCGGTTTTTGTAAATTAAATGCCGATTTTGAGTGAATGTTGGTGACTTTTGACTTTTGTGCAGTGGTGTTTGAAAATGTTCAGGTGTATGCCTGCCTAGAATCAACACATGAAGTATAGTAAAGTCGCTGTGAGTGGTTTAGACGACAGGTCAAAAAAATGGGGTCTAATTTTTACATTTTTACATTTTTTATCTACTGTATCTAACTTAGATCTAGGCCTAACTTTAGTGATTAGTCTAAAAGTTAATCTAAGTTAGGTAGATCTATAACAATTTAGAGAATGTCTATCCTGAATTACAACATCCTCTAAGTCTAATATAAAGTTAGCCTCTGTAACTTACACTCATCTCCAATAACCTCGCATAAGTGTGAGTGACTTAGACTAGACTCTAGTTTAAACTGGGCGTTCTGGCGTGCGCCTGTAATCCAGCTAACAGTGGAAGTTATAAACTGATTCAGTGGACCCAGGTTCGAGACTGAGTCACGTCTTTTGGATGGTGACGTTAAAGGTCGATCCCCAGACGTAAATAAATCATATCTGATTGATGCACGTCTGTAAAAACCAAATTACACACACACACACACACATTCTAAATAGGGGATCTACTAAATCCAGCACAAATCAGAAGGCAGCAGTGTAGCAATATCCAGGGTTTTCCATGACGGCTTTTAACATGTAACGCTGACAGGTTTCGCGTTCAGCCCGACATGTTTAAAATCATGAGCAACTGGTTACAAATTTAAGACATTGAAACAGATCCTTAACAGAGCTTTTGAACATACAATAATACATACAATGAGGTTTCAGTCATTTTATGAAAGGTAGAACTGATGAAACACAAGTTTTATTTGCTCCATGATCATCTTGATTCAAAATACATCCGCCAAATGCACAGCGGAACGCCACTGGCTTGCTACCCTGATCCAGCCCGATGCTGGCCGGGAGAACATAACGGCCCATATGCACATATGGAGCTTGCGTATATGTACGTATGTATACTCCCCCCAAAGTTTTGCTGATCCCACAAAATGTTAATGTGTGCATTAGACCTGCTCATTCATACAGCCGGCCAAGCTAAAGGTTTTTTTTTTTAATAATTTCTATTCAGGTCCCCCCCAAAGCGCACACGAAGAAGGCAGAAAAAATATGCGCGTCCCGGGAAGCCTTGGATGAGAAAAAGAAAAATAGCAAAAATAAGAGGGACGTCAAGATGAAGAAATAGAATGAGAAAAAGATGAAGAAATGGAAGGAGAGGGAGATACTGGAAAAGGTGCAATATTTGAATAAACGGCAAAATTATTATCAATGATTATATGAATGAATAAATAAAAAAGAAAAATAAATAAGCATTGTTCGCGCTTTGCGCTCGTGTTATGCGCTTCGCGCACATGTTTGCATGTTTAAATTTTCAATTGTGGAAAACCTTGGCAATATCATCTTACTACCATTGTTTCCAGCGCAGGTAGATTACAGTGAAGCTGCAGCGCAATCGCTGTGCAGGTCAAAAAATGGATTTGGAGGGCGATTCTGCCGCACTTTGCAAAATTTTCACAGATCGCCATGGTCGCCATCATCTCCTTTCTTGTGAGATGGGGGCATTACAACTCACTCTCAACTGTTTTATTAAAAGTAGACTCCTCTAAAAAAAAATTTTTTTAGCTTTCTTGCAGTGTAGAAATACATGTAGGTTTCTTATACAGCAACAAGACAGGAGTTCTTTTATCATATTTATGAATTAAATTTGCTGTTGTAAAGTGTTAATTTCTTAGTAGTGAGTTTGATGCATGACATTGTTTTTAACAGAGCTCTTTTGCCAAAGTGGAGCTTATCAGAGCTGAATCGCTCACTGCTCCCATGTAATTTTTCACTGCATGATATTTGCATACACTTATGCCAGTTTGGGTAACTCCTACTCTCAGTCTTGTTTATTAATTTTGTCATGTTTGTAAATGTAGCCAATGAATAGAAGATGTTTTGGAAGAATGGCGATCATTTTGACCATTTCATCCACCAAACCTCTCATCAGTCAAGTTTGTTGTCATGAACACCCCCTTCTGTCATGAAACTTCCTCTCTACCCTGAAGAAAAAGATGCCCACCTGCTTAAATTATTTCCTTTTCAGATTTGGATGTGAAACTTTTGTGTGAAAGAGAGGGTACCAGTTGATTGGAACAGTACATGTACATGTATTTGGATTCTTAAAGCAGTAAAACCTTATACATGCAAACTTACAACTTTTGGGTAGTTGCCAAATGGCGCTTATCAATCATGTATTGGATTTATCTAATCTGCAAATTTGCAAAATATTGGATTTTGTGGTAATGAAATGCAAGAAAAGGGGGCAAGTTGTTAATTAAGAAGCTTCATCATAATTGCATGACATTAGAATTGAAACTTCCTGCCATCAGCATAGTTCAATTTCAAAAGGACAGCAACCAATTCCACTCATTCACAACAACGGTATACCTGCATAAATTATATGAACTATACATGTAGAATATGCAAGCAGTAAATGTATCCCAGCCACAGCACTAATCTCATTTGCCCCTCTCGACCAAAAAGAAGAAATTGGGTATCTGGGAGGAAGAAATTCCTTAAATGCTTGATTGTAACATTTCTGTTTGCATCATGAAAATTCTGTTTAGCCTGGGGTACATGTACATGTAAAAATAGTATTCAGAGCTTTGTTTCCTCAGCAAAATGTGCGTTACAAATCCAACAATTTATTGTTTTATTATTATTACTATTAGTAGTAGTAGTAGTAGTAGTAGTAGTAGTAGTAGTAGTAGTAGTAGTAGTAGTAGTAGTAGTAGTAGTAGTAGTAGTAGTAGTAGTAGTAGTAGTAGTAGTAGTAGTAGTAGTAGTAGTAGTAGTAGTAGTAGTAGTAGTAGTAGTAGTAGTAGTAGTAGTAGTAGTAGTAGTAGTAGTAGTAGTAGTAGTAGTAGTAGTAGTAGTAGTAGTAGTAGTAGTAGTAGTAGTAGTAGTAGTAGTAGTAGTAGTAGTAGTAGTAGTAGTAGTAGTAGTAGTAGTAGTAGTAGTAGTAGTATCATTATTGTTAATATTATTGTTATTATTAGTTCATTATTTCTTATTATTATATCATTATTAATAATAAAAATGATTATTATTAACTTATTATTTTTTACTAATAACTATTAATATTATAGTTTTTTTTTTTTTAAATTAATATTAATATTGTAATTATTGAAGTATTATCATTATTTTGAATTTTGAATTTTTAAAAATCATTATGTTCTTATTTTCATCATTATGAATATTTGTGATGAATTATTTTTTATAACAAGGAGAGTTTTGAAAATAATAATTAAGTTTTTAAAATAATGACATATTAATGACATCTTTGAAATATCTTTTGAGAAAATGAAGGTTCAAGCCATGTAGCTAAATATGTTCTACATGTGTATACATATTAATTAATTGACATACACTTTTGATAAAAAAGAACTTATTTCATGAAGCCCCCTTTCTAGAGGGTTCATTTTCCATTTTGATAAATGCACTTGTGCTTATCCAGCTTGTTCCTATATTGATATGATCTAATGAATTGAAAGGGATATCTGCCAGAAGAAGGGAAATATGAATTATGGTACTTAGTGACTCAGCTTGAGTGGAAAAAAAAAAGGTTGGGGGCCTACATGTACATGTATATACTGCAATGTGAAAATATCTCTACAAATGTTAAGTGCACTTGTACATGTTGAACTATAAATCATTGCTATCCGACTCGTACAGTGTTGATTTGATCAAATTTGCAAGGTTTTGAATTCTTAAATTTTTGGAAAACGTACATAATGTGAATGTCACATTACATGTGCACATGTAAATGTAATTAAAAATAACAATCTATGTATAATTTGCAAATTTTTAAATCATTATTTTACATTTTACTATATCTTTCTAATTGAAAAAAAAAGGTTTCATGCCCATGAGTGCATTTTGTGTCAAATATAATATATCATGCTACTTTTACAAATGTTAGTATTTGAAGTGTCTCTTTTAAACATTCTTACCCCCCCCCCCCCAAAAAAAAAAGTAAATAAATAAAATAAAAATATGTATAAATGTCCAATTCTGTCTTGGGTATACCATTGACAATTTATAACAGCACTTCTATGCAACAGACTGAAAACACATTGGTGGAAAAATTAAAGTGTAATCATTACATCAATACCAGTAAGAAACACTACTCATGTATTATATTGAGTGATTTACTTTATTCATCTATTTTTGAAAATTGTTTTTGATGACTTAGAAGATTACATGTAAGTAAATTATACAAAATGTATGGCAGATGATACACCTGTCAAAGAAATGCCAAAAGATATTATCATGTCACCTTTGGATCATTTACACACATGTATGCAACTGCACTGTCTCCGTGTAAGGATTTGTGATTGTTTAAAGGGAAATGTCACTCATTTCTACCTGACCTGGGGTATTTTATAGGTAAGCTTACATGTTGAGCAAGTAGTAACAAATTATATTTGTAACACCCTGCTAATGTGATGCAAGTCTAGTTCTAGGGACTCTAGGGAGTCAGGAAATACGGCCTTTATAATCAGGGGGCCTACATGTAGAAGTGATGGATTGACTACGGTATCTCTTGTACCCTTGTTCTTTATCCCAGAAATTGAAGGACTCTCCTTTTGTTGGAACCCTCTTGTTCAGCGGAGGTACAAACTGGGACTTGATCGGAAGGCACAGACTTCCGAAAGCAGCTGCAAGTAAGATCACTTTCAAAGCCATTACCTTGCCCAGACAATATCTTAATAATAGGCTTTGCCATAATATGCGTTCTACAGAGACATAGTTTATGATAATCTCTCTGCAGAATGCAGATACAGGTAGTTAATATCATTATAGCATTATGGTGTAAAACCTTGGGCTAGAAGTGAAGTATTGTCATCCTGTCTTCCTGAATTCTAATCAAGTTTGAATATTCAATAAATTGAATATTTGTTAATGTGATGAGGTTGCAATCACACACTTTAGATAAGCCAGTGTATACATTAATAAAATGTACAGTTATATGATATTGACTGGCCTTGAGGGGGATATCAGAATATGTTGCCCGCAACAGAATCATATTGCCCCAAGCTGAAGGTGAGGGCAATATAGTTCTTTTAAGGGTGACATTTTCGATATTCCCCGAAAGTAGAGCCAGCCAATATTATTATTATTGCCTATTTAATGTATATGTCTATTTTGTAGCAATGACAGATACGTCTGTTTGCCTGTCAGTCCCTCTAATTTCAGGTTATTCTTGCAGGTGTGCAATCTGGGCCAAGCAATTGTGATGTAAATTGTTACCGCTCATATCCATTGTTTAAGCCTATACTTTAACGTGTACAGAATACTGCGCGTATGCACTGTAATAAAAGCGCAATGACAAGAAAAGGTGGATATTTATATAATATTGAATGGCCTTGAGTGGGATACAAGGATATATCGCACGAGCTATGAGCATATTTCACGAGTCGGCACGACGAGTGAAATATTTTCAAAGCGAGTACGATATATCCTTGTGTCCCACGAAAGAAAAGCCATTCAATATTATTATTATTAATTGTATGATACCTAGTTCCTCAATTTTCAATTACATGTCCTTATGATTTTGTATTGACTTCGACATAAAACACAGGTAGAAAACATTTTTGTCCTTACCCAAGCATTTTGCAAGAGCTGCGCGCATACATCCATTGTCTTAACCTTTGCGTATTTAAGCGCGTATTCACTTTTTTACGCGTCACGCGCACCCCAAACCATGAGATATGGAGATATATTGCACGGTCATCCGGGTAGTTTTACACAAACCATGAGATATTGTTTTAAAATTGCACGGTCATCCGGGAACTTTTGCGCAAACCATGAGATACGCCAATTTTTCTGGTCGCCTGAAAACCCTTCATACAAATAATAATAATCAATGTTGACCGCACTTTTTGTACACAAAGTGAATGGTGAAACCCGGAAGAGGGAAAATATCAGGGAATGATGACCGCTCAGAACTAGGTCGTTTGCACACCTCGCAAAATATGAATTTTAAATGCATCGTAAAACTACCCCACATAGGTAATAATGTGATATGGATTTCCACAGTAACATCAACGTATCTGTTTTTCCAACGATGTCCTTTTCTGAGGAGATCTTTATATTTCAACCTACATTTCTAGGGATGATACATGTATTTGTGTTCATTTTAGAGTACAGTGGCAAAAAAAAGGGAGAAAATATATGTGTCATTAATGGGGTTAAAGCTAATATTGAGAGAAACTGGCTTAAATTCATTTTGAATTGTTTACTTGGTTTTTACAGGATTAATATAACTAATATGTGTACTTTCTAAACTTGTCTCCACCTGTAGGCAGACCCATAATTGGAGGAAGGAACCTCTGGGGACCACATCGGCTCTCTGCTCTAGAGGGCATCCGTGTTAGGAATGTCTTCTCTGGACCAAGCTCTTGCCACAGTGTCATCATTACAGAGGAAGGCAAAGCAATGACATGGGGTAAGAACAGACCCTTGGACATTTTGATTGAGTCCACTTGAAGGCTCTATCATTGAATAATCAAAGTTGTAAGGTGCTCTCTCTCTCTCTCTCTCCCTCTCTTTCTCTGTATCTCTCTCTCTCTCTCTGTGTCTCTCTCTGGTATAGATCTTTCTCACAGAATGTACAATTACTCTCTGGTCAATTTGTAATAGTAATCAGGTTCTTCACTCTAACCTTTGACCTACACTACACCTACAAACATCCCAATGATTTAATAGGTGTCTTTGTTCGATAAAATGTTTTATGATAATGTTATTAATGACACTAGCAGGTGACATTGAGAATTGAGAACTGCCCAAAAGATATATTAAGAAATGTTCTTATAATTTTGTGAAGCAATGTGTAAATGTATCACTTGTATCAGGGCTCGACACATTTACTCTCAAATTCTAACTCTGGACCCTCAAAATTGCAAACTGTAATTGGGGGCTCATGTATACAGACCCTAGAAATTTTGATTTAGACCCCCCCCCCCTGCAAAAAAAGTTGGTTTTATGCGTTTGCATGATTAATCACTTGTATCCTTTCATTCCCTACCTTTATCAAGGTCGTAATGACAGAGAGCAGCTGGGTCACGGAGATGACTACCGGAGGGATGCTCCCACGCTGGTAGAGGGTCTCAAAGATCATCATATTGTGACTGCCTCATGCGGACGTAACCACACAATGTGCTTATCAGGTGAAATAGCTGTGATAGATAAATCTATTCAGGTTCAGTATTTTTGCAGGTGCCTATACTGTCAGTAAGAGTACCATGAATAGCAACGCAGTGAAACCTGTCCATAAAGACCCCTAAAGGGAGAGAAGAAAGATGACCTTTATATTCAGTTGGTCTTTATGTACAGGTTCATTTGATACACAAATGTTAACAAATTTGGATGAGATATGCAAATTTGTGAGAGGAAATCTATGAGCATGACAAAGCTGAATATTTGGTCATATGTTTGCTCTGTGCCATGAGGCCTATCGACTTGTAACAATGATAGTAATAGATGATAATGACAACATATTATGCAGCTATATATAAATATACTTAACACCACTTGACAAGCAATATTATTATTACGCTGGTCTAGCTGCTAAGGAATGTACCCAACCTCACTTGGGTGGTGTGTGGCTAATTTAAATTGCTGACTGAAGATCTTTGATTTCATGTGAAGAATGAAGACTTTGAATATCTCACTCCTAACCTTTCAAATTTTGTTACTTACAGATGATGGAATGGTATTTGCATTTGGTGATAACAGGATGGGACAGTGCGGAATTGGTGTTCAAAGCTCATCTGTTGGAACACCATGCAAGGTAGGTATGTTGTAGATATGTTAAAAGAAAAAGATGAAGTTAAGAGAATGGAAGGGAGCATAACACAATCTCAAAAGATTATTTGTTATTGTGTTAGGTCCCAGATTGAACTTGGGAATATGAGTAGTGCTACATAATGACCATTGAAAATTTTTTGCGATAGTATGTGTCATACAATTAATTATTTTCTGCCTGTTGTTTTAGGTGTTTTGAAAATGGTAATTTTCATGAATTTGTTCAAAGAGTTTTCTACCTAGTTCTTATCTTTCTTCTTTTTTTTTTTTCCTTTCTTTTTAATTTTTTTTTATTGAATGTTTGATGTTATTTTCATAGATTTCTTCATTATGTGTCATTTGTTCTTGTTTTTCAGCCTAACTATTATGGCTCACCCATCGTAAAGGTAGCATGTGGAGCAGATTTCAGTATGATTCTGGATTGTAAAGGAGTTCTTCATTCATTTGGTAGCCAGGAATACAGCCAGTTAGGTGAGAGAATTAATGGTCTGCTCAGAGTCAGAATAGCATTGAGTCATATCATGTAACACAGAGTTAATGCCCTTCTGGCTCTCAACAGATTATTTTGGGGCTATACTGCAGAAACCAGAAACTTGCGTGTGCAAGGAACTTAAGTAAATTTCACTGTTGGTTAAAACTTTGTGAATTTTGTGTTGTGCAGGAAACACAACACCAAATTCTTGCAAACAATGACCACTTGCCACTAACACTGCTGTTGTTAACAGTTTCTCAAAGTTCCTTGTTTTACAGTAGATAGAGTGGGAAAAGGTGATTCTTTCCATACTTTATAGCCATGAATTTGATAGAGATCCACAGCCACAGCAATATTAAAGGAAAAAGGCTTCAAAATCCACACCATGGCCCGTATTCAATTAAGTACTTTGGTACAAAATTTGAGTATTTTACTTAAGTTTTTGGCTGAGATAAAGTACTTCAGCAACTTTGGTATTCATTTGAATCTTTACCCTAAGTATAAGAAAGCTCACTAGCAGGCTTAAACCAATTATATGATTGGCATGTGGCTTTCATACATACGCGAAGCAGTATAAACTGCGCGCATGGAATGTGACGTATTTATTGCCCATTATTTTGGACTGGCTGGGTGATGTCACATTGGCTATCAGTAAGTATTTTGCCTCAAAGTAGGCTTGCTAAAGTAAAGTACTTAGATTTGTTCTGAATACGGGTTAAGTCAGGTTATTTAGCCAAGCCAAATGCTTAGTAATTTACTAACTTAATGCGCGTTTTGAACTGAATACCGGCCCTGGATGCTCCAATAGTTTTGGCCCTCTCATACATTCTTAGAATAAAAGATATTTTAAAAAGAACAAGGGGGAGGGGGGGGGGGAGAATTCCACAAAGAAAAGTGGTTATTGTGTTCTTAAAATTTGCATGAAACCTTAACAGCATATTTCTTGGCTTTTCTTGTAGACAACTTGCACATTGTATGATACCACTTTTTTGGAGAAATTTTTAGTTGGGTAATATCATGAGACTTCCTTGACGTTTGCTTTCATGCAGGTCACAACACAAATGGGCAGTACAGTGTGAACGCCAGCAAGCTTTCATCAGAATGTGTCTCCACTCCCAAGAAAGTCTCATGTTTCTTAGAGAAAGGAAGAGAAGGAACCAAATACCTCGAAGGCACAGTCATCAAGGATATCTCATGCGGAAACAATCATTCAGTAAGCTCAAAATTATGAAAATAATCCTAAACAGTACTGATTATCCATTCCTTTTATTCTTTCTTTTTCTTACAGGAGTAGCACAAAAATTACTGCAGTGACAATAAAATGTAAGCTTTTGGAACAGTACCCCTGGTTTTCACCATGTATTTGTTAGATATTTAGCACAAAAAAAGCATGGAGCATATTTCTTCCTATCAAGAAACAATTAACTACCCCTGAACTAAGAGAGTCAACTTTAAGTAAAATGCCTTGTCTATGGGCTGAAGCACAGGGGACAATAAGTGTCTATGAATTTATGAAACTATTTCCCCAGCTTTAGCTGGCAACACACAGAAATTGCAACAGGTACTGGTACCCTTTTACTACCCCGGGTCAAGAGCTGCAATTATGCGTGAAATGTCCTGTCTCAGGGCAGAAGCGCAGGGCTTAGATTCAAGCCTGCTTTTAAGGACTGACCAACAATTCATGGTGTTTATACAAACAATTTTCCCAGTTATAGGTCCACTGGATGTTTATCTGCCAGCGTATGTCTACTTTCTTAGCAGTCAGGTAAAATAATCGAAAATATGTTCATATCGTCAAATATGATAGATGCTATTACCCCATCCTTTTTTCAGATTGCCATGGATATGCAGAAGAGGGTGTTCACGTGGGGCTTTGGAGGATATGGTCGTCTAGGTCACCAGAAGCCAGATGATGAACCTGTTCCAAGGAGTGTCAAGATATTTGAGATGCCTATGAAGGGAGCAGAGAAGATCAATGCAGGGTCAAGTTACTGCATGGTTGTAACAGAACAAGGTAATCATAGGACTGTTTGCTTGTAAAGATGAGATTTAAAGAGACATTGAAAATGTTATGTGAAGATTGCAGAGGGTGTTAATGTTTGTATGTTTTTGTGGTATATGTCGTGTAATTGATAACATTAGCAACTCCTGAAATCAACAAATAATTGTTGACAGCTTGTCAGGAGGAAAGTCCCAATTAGGTTAGGGTTAGGGTTAGATAAAGTCTATGGTCTTGGATTGAAGTTAAGATTGGACTAGCGTTAGATATTGATGGGGCAATGGTTGTAGGAGCAAGAAGATTGGGCGTCACATGTTCCAGCAGCTGTTGCTCCCTGTCATTATCCATTACTGACCAAAAAACAAACTTCAACGCTGGACCCATCACCCAGTACTATACCTAACCTTCACCATAACCATAAACCTAACCTTAACCCTAAAAAGGCCGGGTAATTGTGGCCTTCTTACAGCCGGGAGGGGGGGGCGTATTCTCTCACCCCCCCCCCCCCCCCCCCCCCCGAGATCTCAACCGTCGACAGCGTGATTGCGCCGAAAATCACCACACACGTCGTCCACAATGTACTAGTAATCTACAAAACTGTATTTAGATATATAGATAATTTAGAGCGAGGTAACAAATAAACATTTATACCGACGCTAGCGAAGTAAGAGAAATAAGTGAAGATGAGATGACAAAACAGGCACTGAAAATGTGTAAGATGTTATGGGGCATCGTCTGCTTAGGAAGGATTGCTCCCCGGTATGACGTCACATATCTCAGCAGCGTTCAAAGAGCTCTATAGGTGTTATAGCGGGGCTGTGTTATATCATTTTATAATTGATAATAATCATTACTTCAAATGTTTCCAAGTGTTGAATTTTGATAATCTTGTTCAATCTAAGCTTCACATATGCAATAATAAAAATTAAATCAATATTCAAAATCAATGAAATTCTACTTTAAATGCTCCAAAATAATTTCACATTAATTAATTATGCTAATTTATGCGTGAAATCAGAATTTTGCTCTAAATCATTAAATAAAGCTCAAAAAATGTTTTTGAGCAATTTTTGGTCTGACGTGCAAGCACGAAATGTTGCACAACTTCGGAACCGCATGCCCGGACGTCGTGAATTTGATCTCAAAAGATGAGTGAGATTTGAAAGAAAAAAGTCCTGAAACGCCGCGGCGACTGTTTTCGCGTTACAGACATATCATGAGAAACGTCTAGGGGGGTGGATTCTGCCCCCCCCGACCCTTTTAGAGTTAAAGTCACTTAGTCATTAGTTTCCATGTGCATTGCATCATAATTCACTGATATCAGATTTTGGTTGAATTATCAATGTGTGTGAGGTTTCCCAGGCAGGCAGGCAGAGAAACCAGGGAGATGGGTCTGACCAGGGATCTGTCCCACCATAGAATTACTCCAGCTGGGGAGATTTATGATGATGACATTTCCTTATTCTGTAGTAGGAGGGGCACAGTGCATTACATAAGAACTGCCTGTCATTAAAAGTGAAGTCCACTCTCGGTGACTGACAACATGTGTTATAAGGTATATACCCAAATGGTCTTAATTCCCCATGAGAACTCACTACTATGTGACATTAAACCCAACTGCAACTCAACCCCTTACTCTACGTCCTTGACAATAGAGTTTGGAGGATATGTTGGATCACCACTGGAACATATATTATAAAACCTAACCAGAACGTAGCGAAAAGTCAAGTTAATGATTGCAGTATGTTGTCTTTTGTTAGAGTCAAGATTTCAGCTATTCTGACTTAAACAAAGTTTGCAAACTTGTACTGTGGGAAAAATTTTTTCACTTCATGGTCATTTAATCAGTTTGACAAACCCATTGCTTCCCTTGTTGTTTGTGCAGGTCAACTCTTCTTCTGGGGTCAAGCCAAGACAACGGGTGAAGCTACCATGTACCCCAAGCCTGTCCAGGACCTGAATGGCTGGAATGTCAGAAGTGTGGGTTGCAGGTAATAAATACTGTCATCCTGATTGGCTGACTTTGTTTCCTTGTATGTTAGATTAAGAAACACCATGTCTGTTACCACATGTAGTTTTGTGGTGTTAGTTGATATTGTCTGAGACAGTGCATTGTTTTATAGGATTAATTGAAAAATAACATGTGTGTTGACCTCATGATGTGCATATGTATATATATATTTGGTAGTAGTACTATCAGTTTGACTTTCTAATTTGATTGGTATGTAGGATCGATTGAGAAGCACTGAGTCTGTTTTTCACCTCATGATGTTGCAAATATAATTGTGGGTAGTACTATCTAATTTTTACCAATTTCGTTATATTATAATGTAGATAGAGAAGCATTGCATTCTGCACAGTTCATTTAATTTTGCTTATGGTAGTTGTAGTCTGTCAGGTGTTTCATTGGTTCATGTTAGAAGCAAGCACTAATGGCTCACACAAAACTGTGTGGCTTTAGGGACCAGCAACCAGTACAGAGACCTCGGAAAATGTTTGATCTCAGAACACTGTGATTGAGCTAATATAATGCAATTTTGCGGTGTCCTTAGTGACATTAAAAGCTTATGCGTTATTTCATATCAAATCGTTTTACGTTCGATCTCTCTCCCCTACAGCAATCATTCCATCGTCATCGCAGCTGACGATGCAATCATCAGCTGGGGCCCATCGCCGACTTATGGTGAGCTGGCCTATGGAGAGGCTGACTCAAAGTCCTCTACAGTCGCTAAGAAAGCCCGCCCTCTGGAGAACATCTTCGTCCATCACCTGACATGCGGCATGGGCCATTCTCTCTTCATTGCCCGTGACGAAACAGAAAAGGAGAAAGAAGAGCTCGCGAAGCTTCCGGTATTCACACCAGGGAACTAAGCCACAGGAACCAAGTATTGTGTAAGAGGTGTGATGGAGACACATTGTCTTTTTTTGTTGTTGTTGATATATCAAGTGAAAAATAATTGTTTACAATCATAGGAAACCAGGGTTGAATATCAGAATTTGCCTTAGAATTTCTATAGTACAACCCACAGGGATGTCAAGACTTTATATATCCACTTTGTGGAACAGTTTTCTAATCGATGTTGGATGTGTCAGGAAATATTGCATTTTATCTCCTCAATTTAGCCTGGAATAATTTACTTTTTAGGGTAGGACTGGTGGAGTTCCAGTATTTATGGGAGCGGTAAAAGTATGACCCTACCAATCTCTCCAATTCTTGAAGAAGATGAATGAAATTAAACAATGCACTTGACCCATCGCATAAATATTTTATTCATGGTATATTTTTAGTCTCACGCTTGACTTGAACCATTATACATTGTATTGTGTGTGTGTGTGCATTTATAGGCCTAAGCCTGTAAGTATGAATATCAAAGTCATGAGATAAAATTTGCCAGGCCACCCACTAATCTCTCATAGTCTGGTTCTTCTAAATATCAGAGGTATATCTACATGTACATTGTATATTCTTTAAAAAAATAAAAAGTAAATAACTGCAACTAATGGTCAAAGCATTGTATGTGGTATGAACAGGCTTCAAATCACATCGATATATCATGTCTTTTCAGAACTGTCGGCAAAGTTCAAAATGATACGTCCTACATATAAAGACATCTGCATCAACATATTTGTCAGTGTGTGGAGGGATTGTTATTAGTAATCCAAATCTTAAGGCCAAGAAGGTTGTCGAGACCATTATGCAAAGATATATTTAACGAAAATCATAAACAGTGATTTCGTTGCTGGAATTTACATGTACTTGAATCTTTGAAGTAACGGCAGTTGAATTTCCAAACAGTTCATATTTTTCAGACTACCTATTTTGTGATGATGTGTGAATCAGGTTTGTATATAACTGTACAGTTTTCCATTTTTATAGCTACATGTAGTGATGGTGAGGGGTATTTAACAAAGAGATTGATGGCATTATAAAGTTGAATGGTTTCCAGTAATAAATGATTAAGATTTGGGTAGAAGGGATTAAATGCAGGTAACTATACAGCATGGTTTTTAAAATAAATTGAACCATAGCAATATTGCAGGTCAACCAACCATACCTACCCCACTCTCTCTCTCTCTCTCTCTCTCTCTATCCCTCACTTTCACTCATTCCTTTTCCCTCTCTTCCTCTCTTAGTCAATCGCTCTATATCTCTCTTTCTGTCACATTTATCCCCCACGTCTCTCTTCCTTCCCTCCCTCCCCCTTTCCTTCTCTCTCTCTCTTACAATCACCAAAGGAAGATGAAACTTAAATCCAGGTTTATTCAATAGAACAACCCTGTATGTATATGTAGAGACTACCAAAAGCAAAAGTGTCCTTTGTAAACAGGTTGTTTCTATGTGTGGGTTCCACACACCCCTCTTTACTGCAATGTTTCTGTAGTTTTCCATATTCAATATAATCTTATTTACAACTACAAAAGGTGTTTGTAACAATTTTGTATTAAAGAATCCTAAGACTCTTCCTACACAAGTCAGATCACTCAATATTTGGATGGCCATGGGTCTTTGGTCTTCAGAGAAATAACCATATTAAGAGATTTACGCTTTTTCTCTTGAGAGTGGTAGAGAAGGGAGGGAGGGTAAATGGAGAAAGAAGACAATCAACTTGCTATGGATTGAAAGCAGAAATAGGTACTCAAGGTAACATTGTGTGTTTGAATTGTAGTGTTGTAAAGATAATTTATTGTTCAAGAATATACCTCTAAATAAGTGTTTTGTTTTTTTGAAGTGGAGAGTGGTGTTCTGCACAAGTCGATGTCAAAGTGTAATGCACGTCTGCACTAAATAAGTCAAAGTATTGCCAAAATTTCAACAGCATCCATTTTCTAAACAGCAACACACAAGATATGTTTTTATGTGTCAACATAGGTTGGAAAATTGTGTCTCATCAACAATTCTTTTGGTAGAGATTTTCTGTTAATTTTCTGCCATGTTGTTTGATAGGTTTTCCACAAATCTGTTGCTTGTCTCTTTGTAATCCTGTGCACTTCATTGTGGGTAGTATATTGCTAAATTGCATGATTTTGGTACAGAGTTTCTCTTTGATTGTCTCACGTTTATTGTTTCCACTCTTGTACTTCATTCGCAAAATGACCACAGCTAGACTTACTTGTAAACTGCAACCGGAAAAGTACTTCTGACAATAGACTTGTGTTCTTCTCAGGAATGCCATGTGGCAATTTGTATTGTGGTCATGTGACAGGTGAGGTCACCTGATTGTTTGGTTAGCTCTGTTTCACTCTTGATCAACTCCAGTAGCATATGCAGCACAATTTGGAAATTTGTTAGTGTGTTTTCCCCCCAATTTTACCGTCATGGCAGGCGAAGTTGAAATCATGCTATTTTTATTTCAATATATGAATTATTATGACGAATGTCTCGTTTTTTCCAAAGTTAGCTTATGTTCTAAAGAGATCAATTTGTGACAAATAATGAATTTGGTTCTTCAGTATTTGTCCATTACTAGCATATCAACAGCTGTAAATGTAATTCATGCCATAGAGTAAACTGACTTAATAATCATTTGAATGAAACATGTGCCAAACTTTTTATGCAGCTCTACTTCTCAATACTAGTATAGGGAAGACATTCATTATTGCTTACAAGCAAAAGTGTGGTGTTTTTTTTTTTGGGGGGGGGGTTAAAGCAAAGCAAAGCATATTTGAACCTGAGATATATGACAAAACTGGCCATTATTTACTTGAGCCTGTATCTGAATTAAAAAATGGACATTCACCAAATACATGAATGCTCTGGAATAAAGTGGCATGGAACCTTGGATGGCAGAGAATGCAGTTTCATAAAAAGAAATCAATTATTTCTGTCACTTAGAATACTTAAATTATTGTCAGTTCATGAAACTAGAGTGATATGTAAACAACATCCCATGTCAGCGTTGCCAGGTGTACGATAATTATGGTATTTGTACAATAATTTGGCCCTCTGTACGATGTAAGATTAATAATTTTTAAAAAGTTCAAATGTACGATAATTTTACATTTTTGCAATTTAAGAAGATAGGTGTACTAGTAGGCCCTATTATGACCCTTTTTGGTATACCCATTGTCAACAAAAAAAATCCATTACCAAACACATAGGAAGCATACATTTTTGCCTCTCCTGTAATTTTCACCCACGGAGTAATGCTTTCATGCCATACGTCGACTACGACTCAAGTGCAGAGCTTTAATATCGCATGGTACTAGTATAGTTTGCTGATCGTGAATTTTGCGGGATCATATCTTGCCTTCAGCTCGGACATTTTTTTTTCTTATGGATATAGGTCTACAGTTGGTACTTCCTCATTTTCCTGTGAGATACAGAGTCAGCTATATGTAGAATAATTTTCTCTAAAAAACAATAATTTTGAGTCTCGGATACAATAATTTAACATTTTGAACCTGGCACTGCTGACCCATGTCCTATTTCAGTGTTTGAAATGGTCTTGAATGAAATCGTCTAATGACGCAAATGGGTTGGTACATGTATTTGTGTTATTTTGAGGTTAAGCATTCAAGTACAGAGGCCGTATTCTAAAAAACTATGTTATCTTCTATGTTAATTGTCATAACAAACTGAAATTGCGCGCAATAAACACCAGTGGTGCTTGCGCAGATGTCTCTGCGTACACATTAACCTATACCTTGTCCTAATTTGGATGTGTTATGTCAATTAACATTGTTTTACTATCATAAAAAGATAACATCGTTTTCTGAATACCACCCCAGAGTATTACAGCTAGGATATTCTGTGAAGCTAGCAATCACTTTGTTATTACATTGATTACTTTGAAAATTATTGGTCAAATACAATAGTGCTATCAATATTCATTATATTTTTTGACATGCCTGCTTTTCACGGCCTTAAATTGCAATGAATTATTCAAAATAGAATGGTTCATTGAATCCTGAATTATGGAAATTGAGATATAAGTGCAAAATACCTTATGGGTATTCTATTCCATTTTATCATTCTCTCAGTAATCAGTACTCGTTCCTCATTATCATTCATTATTCTCAGATATTTGCAGCTCATTTTGTCAAAGTATATTACATGGAACTCATTTGTAAGTGTATTTTGCTGATCTTGATTATTTGCTATGTGGGTTATTTCTGACCAAAACCAGTGTTTTAGACAAGTGCTGCTCTTAATAGATGTAAATTATACTTCACCTTGTCCAAGGTTTGTTGGACCTAGCAACAGGAAGGCAAAGACCATGACAAAACCCCTATGACATAGATCAGTTGAAAGATATAGCTGTTGCTTTGCATTCTGGAAAGGTATTCATGTGCCATTTTTTTGGTAAAGATCATTCAGAATCAATGAAAGCCAGTGTCTGACATAATTTCATTACCAAACTCAAGCCGAGATAGACTTTAAGTTTAGAGTGTTATAAGGAGGTTGTTCCATCTGGGAAGTTAAGAAATGATGGATAGATTGGCGTTTAGTAATAGGCTGATTCATGAATATCAAGTGTGTATATATTTCTTCAGAAGATGTTATTTAAGAGCTTGATTTTTCTTCAAGTTGTTGTTCTTGTTCTTTTATGGATGTTCAAAGAATTTCTTGTAATGCAGCGTAATCATTCCATTCCATTACAGTATGTCCTGCTTGTTTAGAATTCATTACAAACTACATGCTATGGTTTTTTTTTTAAATGAAAGAAAAAGGACAAGTTTAAAAGCTTAGCTTTAATTGCTTTATGTTGCCATAATTGTGCCTTTTAGTGTAATCTTAAGAGTAATCATGTTTTGAGTATCCATTTCTCTATCACATTATTAGTTTTTGGCTATATTTCCCCCCATGTTTTCTTCTATATTGGTTTTTTTCTTCATTTATGATTTATAGATTATCTTACTTTTAATATGATCTTAGAGACAGTATTAGATTCATAGCGACATGAAGGAGGAATCAATGTAATTAGCCTTATGAGGTGGTTGAGAATAAACTGGTTGTACAAATTTAAATATGATTTCAACTGCAGCTCAAGTGTCATGTATATTAACATCTCTTTTCTTTGTATTTGTAAGTGTAATCATTTGTTAATTCTGTGTAGATTCTATCATCCTTTTTATATTCACTATTTGAGGAGAAATTGAGATAGATCTGCTTCCAACTCATGAAAGAATACAGCCTAGGTTTTACAAGCAGCACAACATTCAAGTTTTGATAATGTCAGTGGTCATATCTGGTTATTTTCTGTGTGCTTTTGTATCAGAAGAATATTTATACCCACATTTACTCATGCAATATGTAGTACAACTGAGACTGATCGGTTAGTCATGGACAGACATTAACAAATTTTGAAAGTTTAAAGACCTGGAAAATAAGTATTTAATTGAAGGAAGCTAATTTATGTTTAATTGTGAAGGCCATTACTGAAGGTGTTGAAATTTGATAACATTTGGTTGCCATGGTCGCTTACTAAAATTATAATTCATAAAATATTCAATGTCACAGACGGACAAAATGCCTACACTTAACCGATCAGGCTTAACCACAGACCAGATACGTGACTTGTCTCAACACTGTCGGCAAAATACTGCGTATGGATTAAAAGGCACATAACAGGGATTGTGTGACATTGTAGTTCAAATAATATTTGAAATTATCGTTGCACAATGATGGAATAAATCAGTACCATTTTATACCTTCACAGATTTGCTGCACATTTTCTACCTGATTGACTTCATTGATCTTTTGATACTATCAACAATGATGTTACTGAAAAATGTCTGCAAATGTAAAAAAAAAAAAGAAGGAATATTGCCAATTGTAATTTTCGACAGTAAATCATTCTATCTGACTCTTAAATGTGTATGTAATTCAGGGTTTACCAATGTGTGTATTAAGATTATGGATCTTATTTTCAGGTACCAGAAAAAAAGAGTTTTCTGTGGGGAAATATCCAGATTCATGTCTTTTGGAGACTAGAGAATGACACTTGTCTCATCCGACTATTTGATATAATGACATGGCCATTGGCTTCGTTTGTTGGCCTAAATGACAAATAGTACTTGTATGGATATGGATAATGCAAGGAGAAAGAATAGGTTGAAACCAAGTTTTAAATGCTTTCAACTTATTTCATGTGTGGACAAGAATACCTTATGGACTCTTGACTGCTTGTAAATTCACAATACAATGTTATGACGTCAATTTCATGTCTATTATTGACGAGACCAGATCGATTGTAGTCTTGGGAATTTCAGTTTGTCTTGTTTTTACTTATCTATTCCTCATCTTCTACCTTTTCATATTTTTGTTTTCTTTATTCTTTTATTTCTTCATTTTCCTTTCCCTTTTCATCTAGACTTGTAGTACACTATTATACCTCATTGCAGAATCTGCAAATCTGTAGTACAGTTACGATGTGTGAATACTGTGTTAATATATTTTGTTATGTTGAACTACATGCTCTGGCATCCGTGTAGGTCCAAATAATTTCTTGTTGCTCTATTATTTTGGGCAACCATAGCTTGTATTGGGGCAAGCATAGTTTGTATTGGGGCAAGCATAGTTTGTATTGGGGCAAGCATCTTTGTGATATGCTTGTGCTTCCCCGTTTTGAGAGAAGTAATTGAGAAGTAATTAGAAGAACTTTTTCTTATTCATTCAGGTCTTGATTTTCATATACTCTAAGTCTAGTCTCTAAATTTCTTACTTTCAATAATTAATTAGATATGTTAACATGTGTTTCAGTGTGCTTGCTCAGTCAGTTAAACAGTGTACTGTGAAACCAAGATCTTTTGCATGCATGAAACTTTCTCGAATGGTCCAGATTGCCAAAAGTAGCTGCAAAATGATTTAATTGCATTATTGAACTTTGGTGATGCATTACAGTTGTAAATGATTTGTGAAAGTTTCTGGTTTCTCAGCATCCTGCTTCAGTCTATTTTCAAGTGTGATATTACACATAATGGCCCAAATTCACAAAGGTGTTTTGAACCTAGACCATGGTTTTAACTACTGATTTATACTACATGTATTGTTTAAATCACCTTCCTGAAGTGAATGTGGGTTACCATGGTGCTGCCTGATCATTACAGAACTTGCCCAAACACCATTTTCACTTGCCGCAGTAATTTACAACTAAAATAATCACCCCAAAAAAGCTTTGCTTTGTAGGACAGTTGTAATTCACTTGCCCATCTACTCATATTTGGTTGCCCCTTGGCAAGTTGTTTTGCATCCCATTGTATTAGTATGATTCATGTTCACTTGTCCAGTGAAATTGCTTAGTTTTTTTTATCTTCAATTCAGGGAGTAGAAGTAGACCATTGATTTTTGTAGTATTTGTAATTAATTTATGGTTCAATAGTTTGATAGAGAATGTATTCTTTTGATACTGTAATGTCATTGTCTATGGATACCCTTATTGACATTATACTTTTACAATTCACACTGCAATAGGAGGAAATGTTATGCAGATTTTCAGCATTTGAAATTAGATTTCCTCTGGAAATTTAGCCCTTTCTCCTTAATCTTTTAGTTATTTGAAGACAACAGAAATATGGAAAAGAACTCTAATTTCTTCTTGATGGAGCATTATTTGTATGTATTAAGGTGTAACTGAAAGGCAGTGTGTGCCAAACGTATACCTTATTTTTTCCTCTCAATATATTTTATTCATTTGTTCATATGATGTTGCATTTCTGTTAGTATTATGTGAAACAATTCCATTTTATGTGTCAACATTTCTGTTGTGTTATTTTGTATGTAAAGACTTTGTTAAACAAGAAACATTGGATAGTTACAATGTAGAGATATATGCATGTACATTGCTTTTGGAAATAAAAAGTATGGGTTTTTCTTTAAAAATTTGAGTATTATGTGGCTTCATTGTGCGTTGCGTTTTTATGTTAGCCTTCTAAAGGGAAATTATGTGATCTTAGCATGAACAAAAATTAGGTAGTAATGTGTTTTTGTTGACTGCATATAAAGCTGAGTATTGGTCTTGGGATTGTATTTTGTAAGTATCAGTCTAGAAGTTATTGGGGAAAGTTGATGATGTCGTACAAAGCAAGAATAATTTTAAATTGTGAGACTCTGAAATCACAAAATTAGAATGAATTGACTCGATCTACAGGTACGCAACAATGAAAACCACTACACACAGATATGCGTACGTATAGAGGGCTAAACATGCACACATTGTGTCTTCAAAATGTGGTCAAAGTTGAAAACTAAGCCATATACAGTGCGTCCCAGAAAAAAGTTAATAGTTGGAAAAAGTCTACCCAAATAAATATTTCAAACTATTCTAATGAAATTTTCATACCTGTGGATAGCTTAGTATCTCCTCTATTAAATGACACCAAAATATCAACCGATATTCTACGCTTGAGTGAGTAAAAGCTAATTTTGTGAAAGGGTGCAAAATGCAGACTTGACAAGAATTGATATTGCCTCTGGCTGGTATCAGCCAAGCTGAGTCATGAAAATGCTTAGAAATTTCCATATTCTGGTCAATAAAAGGAGGTATTTATGAAATAACAGGCTTTGCTGTATGTATGTCTTTACACATCCCATCAACATTCTATGCTTGAGTGAGCAATTCAGTGTTTCAAAATGTTACTTTTGGTGAGTCATTTTAATTTCACCTGGCTTGCTCACTCAACGATACATTTTTGATAGGATATATCATACAGTGAACAAAGTCTATTCTTTCATAAATTGTCTTTTAATGATCAGAATATAACATTTTAAAGTCTTATCATGACTCCCAACTTTGCTGATACCAGCAAGAACATAAACAAACATTTGTCAAGCATGGATTTTGCACCCTTTCACAAACATTGACGTTTGTTCACTTAAGCGTAAAATATTTTGAGATATTTTGGTGTCATATGATAGAAGAGACCCCTAAGCTTTTCACAGGTATGAACATTTCCTGAAAATATTTTGAAATATTTAAATGGGGAGACTTTTTTCAACTGTCAATTTTAAACGGTTCTTAACTTCGTTACAGTGTTGGGTACCTCGAGATCAATCTTGATCTCGAGACCAGTCTCGAGATCGGCATCAGTAACCTCGATCTTGTTCTTGATCTCGAAGGTGTTGATCTTGATCTTGATCTCGGAGCTTCTGTTCTCGGAATTTTCGCTCGAGATCGCTCGAGATCAGCATTGTTATTACGTTTAACTAAATTATCAAACGAAAAAGCTTTTAAAATCGTTCACCAATCGGCGAAAACACGACTCAGTGTTGAGTACCTCGAGATCAATCTTGATCTCGAGACCAGTCTCGAGATCGGCATCAGTAACCTCGATCTTGATCTTGATCTCGGACACATCTGATCTTGATCTCAAATATTCTAATCTCGATCTTGAGCCGCGGATCTTGATCTGTATCTCGGACTGTCTGAACTTGATCTTGATCTGACTTGATCTTGCACCCTCTGGTCTTGGACCCAACACTGCTTCGTTAATACAAGCCAGGACAGATACCAATTCTTGTCAAGACTGTATTAGGAATATGAGGGCATTTCAACAGTAGTTCTTTTCAATTGACACCGAGTGCTACTATGATTTTCTACCGAATAGGAATACAAAGAACAGAGAGCTCACAAATTATTGTTCAACTTTCTCAGAACTCAACCTCAACTACAACAATAACCAGAGTTTCTCCCATATTCGACACCGATTTGACACGGTAATGTGAGTTTTTGTTCGTCTTTGAATAACATTTATATGTGATATTCAATTGTTTAAAATCCATTTGTAGACTATGATGTATTGGCTCGGCTGGTTTATTTTCATTTTTTCATATTTTCACTTGTAGCTTGATTAACCCAATTCAATTCCATACCCAAAATGATCTTATTCATAAAAAGAAAAAATGTATTTTAAAGTTATAAACGTGCATCAAATGGCAATATTCCGATGTATCATGACGTGAGTACTGAGAGCTAATCAGTATTCACTACTCAAATTGGGAAGAACTCATGTTGTCGGTCAATATTGGTTTTTCGCGATACATCGTAAAATCAAGCTGTAGTTACGCCCTATACTGAAGGGGGCATTAAACGTAACATAAGTCCACTGGGCAATTTATTTAACCTTATTCCAAACTTTGGAGGATTCAGTAAGTGTTTTATTTTACAACCATCTTGGGAAATCGAAAGTATAAATGAATTGGTTAAGCGTTGCCAAATAAAAGACTTATGCGTGACTTTTCTAAGGCTCTTAATAATAAAATTCTATTTCACTTGATTTCACCAAGGAGGTAATAAGCAAGCCGATGACATCATACTAACGCAACTCCAACTATACAAATATGTCATGGCAATCTTTAAAAATCTCTACTTCCAGCATTTATGTATATATCATATATACCCACACATTTCTACTACCACTGTTGATAATACTTCTGATATGTTCCACTAGCGAATCCAGGATTCTCTTCCAGGGGAGGATATATATATTTTTTAAATTTCTGACAAGCAAATAACAAAAAATATAATATTAAGCAAATATATATTTTTAAAGGGGCCTTTCTCTCTGACACGCAAGCCCCACTCCCCAAAATGTTGATCATCTCCCCTATTCTTTTTCCCTTTGTCTTATTTCATTCTTTTTTCACTAGTCGATGGGGAGGACACGTGCCCCCATGCCTCCTCGGTAGCTACGCCACTACGTATGACCCATGAGGCGAATGCAACACGTGGACGCCAAACCTAACAGCACTTGTCTCACAGCTGGGCAGACGAGAAAAGTTTCTTATTCAAGTTCAAGACGACTCCGAAGAGAGAGAGAAAGAGCGAGAGAGAAGGAGAGAGAAGTCACTTGCCGCCAAAAATTGAGTTAGGAATTCCAGTCTGTTGGGCGGGAGAATCAATCAAGATATTCTCGGAGGTAATGAAGAACGGATTCCCTCCAGAGTAGCGGAGAGAGGAGGAATAGGAAAACATCTGGCCAGGGTCTGAAAGAAAAAAGTGTTCCCACAGTTTCTTATTTTTGCTTCTATATTTCGCCAGCATATCCGCTAGAAAATAAATCATTGTTGAAGTTTTTAATCTAACAAAACACAAGACAAGGCTAACTAAATCAACAAACAAACGTATACGTGATAACAAGAAATGTTATCTAATTTCAGTACTTCAGTGTAATTGATTTGAACCCAGATTTGAAGTCGAATACAAATTCTACAATATTATTTACGATGCAAGTTTCAGTTGCAACATAAAGACTTTACCATCATAATTATGTGTAAAAATGTTCTATAAAAAAGAAGACGTAACCAAGATAGATAGGGAAATACCAATCGATGTGATAGTCAAGTATCTATGGATAGGCCTTGGTGTTACGCTTATAGTAACAGAAAAATCAAGGTTCTGCAAAGACCACGCCCGCTCAGCCTGCCGTTGCACTCTGCATGGACATACTACTACTAGTACATGTAGTTCCCTGCGCTATGTATATCATACAATTTTCTACTACAGTGTGAACTGTCCTACTGTTCTCTCGTATTTACAGACCTCGAAAGTACTCGTTGTCCTAACCTTCACCTTAATATTAGAAAATGGTTTACAGAAATTGTTCTTATGTCTTAATTTTCGGCGTCACCATGACAGTCATGATAGTATAATTGTCGTCATCATCACGGCTATTAAATCGAGATAAAATTTTGTAAGATGAGTAATTACATTGTCAAGTTCAAAACGCATGTATTTGTATTTGTATTTCATTTATTAAACATCATTGATTCACACACACACACCCCACCCCCATATATATATATATATATATATATATAATAAGTGACGGGTTGCTTCCGAGACGGGAGAAAGATGTATTTGAATATTCCCGCTTTCCGGCAAAGACACGCTACAAGTCGGATTTGATTTTTTTTTTTTTAATTGTAATCATCGGCTTTTAGACTGGGGGGGGGGGGGGGGGGATATACAAAGGATTCACTCTGGGATGGATGCGCCACTAAATATCACTGTATTATGGAGAGAGGTGGAGTGCAAGGGAGAGAGAGAGAGATGGGGATGGGTGGAATAGAAGTGTTATCGAAATTCCCTCAAAATTGTAGTCAGATATCTCATTAGGTTTGTCAAAATTATAATGTATGAATGAGACTGATGAGCATGATGAGTGAGGATAATTTCTTGGTATTAAATATAGCTTTCATCATTGTATAGTATAAATAAACTAATTAAAAATACATTTGGATTGCCTTGTGCGTTCCTAGTGCAAGGTGGCTTCAAATGACATCGAACACACGGGAATTTTCAGCCAAAGTGACCATCAGCCCTAAAGACCTATACAGCCACTGGCGTACTGGGGGTGTGTGTGTGTGGGGGGGGGGGGGGCTTGGAGGAGCTGCAGCCCCCCAAAAGTTCCACGACCCAAAAAAAGGGAAAAAGACGAGGAAAAGGAGAAAAAGAAGAAAGAGAGGAAAGAAAGAAAAGAAAGGGGAAAGAAAGAAAAGATAGAAAAAAGAAGGAAAGTTAAAAGAAAAGACACCCTTATTATTTATTTTGTGATAACAGTAGGACGTCTTTTATAATATACAAATCGCTGAATTTTCTCAATATCTCCACATTTCATGCTTATATTTTGCTTGCAAGATATATTTGTTTTATCACAATTTTCGTATATTAGGAAAGGAACTTTGACCACACTAGCACCCTTTACATTAAAGCTTATACACTATCATGAAATTTCTTTCGAATCTGAGGGACGATATGTAAATATGATGTGAAGTATTCCAGCAAGCAGGGGCACAATTCGGAGGATGGACTGATTGACTCGTCCCCGAAAGTTTGGAAAAACATGAAAAATATAATGAGTTAAGGCAACAGCACACTATTCAGGTTCTGAAGTGCTCTAGAATGCAAAGTTTGAATACACAAAATGGAAAATCCTCTCACTCGGTCGCCCCGCTTCCTCGTTTAAACAGGTTTTACATAGGCAGAGCTCAATTTGAGCTACCTATCCAATAAGAGAAAGAAGAGGGTGGATTTTAAGCTCAAACTCTGATTAACCTGTGTGAATAAAAGTGGTCTTAACCCGTTGACTACTGAACTCTGTCATTCACATTTACTTAATACAGGAATCATCCAGTTCCCGCAGGCAATGGGTTAAATACGAAATTTCAAACTACAAAAACTTAAAAGTTTCCAGTTAGGTCGCTACGCGAGCTTGCAAATTGAATATTTGAGTTACGAAGGGTCGAAGGGTGTTGATAAGTACCATATTTTCATCGTACAGCAAAAATACACATTCTTCTTATATATGAGAAGGGTGACGATGTATCCCCCTCCTCTTCAAAGGATGGATATCCGAGTATAGTATGTATGCGTTCCTGGCATGGCGCTTCAGAAAATATTTCAATTCTTACTGGCTTAGCTGCCTCCAAATTTGTGGCTTATTACCCCACTGCCTACAGCCCATGAGGCCGATAACAGTACTTTTCTCATTGTTCATGGTCTCTTGGACTGTCGATCTATGAGAATGCCCCTCATTTACCCCCCCCCCCCCTCAGGGATGATTCGCCCAACCCCCTTACCAATAATTTTTATGGACAGACCAGGCACCGCTGAAATATATCAGAAAGAGGGCAACTTTATTGAAAAGGGCACTCTAGGTTGAATGCAATGTATCAAAAAGTGAAGAAATAAATGATGAGAAACTACATGTAGTTGTTCTGTAGCCTACAATGTCAAAATGAGTCAAACTCCTCTATGGCTAAGATGGAACCTGTGCCAGGTCTGGGAACACTGTGCTTATGGTTCGTCTCGATCTTGATGTATTTATATGTTGACGCCCACAAGTACTGGATGCATCGATGTATGAAGTACTCCCTCCCAAATACATTTTGAAAAAGGTAGGGAAAAAAGTTTTTAAAAATTTGACCTTTTTGGTCGTTGATAGCATCAAAGTTTTAACTTTTTATCATACTGAGATTTTCACATTGTAAAGTTAGACAATGCCATTTTCTTTTAAAGTAAGCTTTATGGCATTTCTTTGAACATAATTCTTAAAATAATGCTCTGAATATTTAATTAGATGATCACTCTTTGAAAAATCATAGCTACAAAATCTTGCGTATCAATGATTAATTCAGAACAAATCAACATCTTGTATTGCAACTGAAATTCCAGAACGCCTTCTTTAACCCAGAATCATGAATCATTTTACATTGGATAGGAAAAGGTTGGCAGAAATGACATGTGCGTGTTTTATTTTGAATTAATTATTGATACACACATATTTTGTGGCCTTGATTTTTCAACAAAGTTATTAATGATCAAAAGTGTCAAAATAATGTTGTTGTTGTTTTTTTACACTAAGTGTGATAACATGTTCTCTTGAAGTTTTAATGTTAGTATTCAGTAATAAAAGGATGAATTGGCGAATGTGTCATGGTATGGGCACTGGCATTAAATGAAATGCGAGAAGGCGGAGCGACCGAGCGGGTGGGACTGATAAGAGGGGGTGGTGTCATCGTCTTCTAAGGTCCTTTTTCTCCCCTTAACCCTCTTTCTTTTTCTCTGTCTTTATACCTATCTTTTACTATTTCTTTCGGGGGATGGGGGTGGGGGTCCTCCAATGGGAAATAAGCGACAATGACTATACTTAATGATGGTAGTGACGATTATCATTACTCCGTAAAACAATTGATACGATATGAAATGGCCTAATGGTGGTTACTGAGGTTTTGTATAAAAGAAGGAAAGTGAACATGATTTGGAAACACTCAAACTTTTAACTTCGACCACACGCGTTCGTGTTACCAAAATTATATCAGTTTTATTTTCTGACATAAATCTTCCATATGATCCAATAGCGCCTGCGGAAACGTTGTTACTTATAGTAGGAATCACAAAAATGTAACTTCATGTATTTGATAATTACGTGTCGGGTCATGTTTAAGCTTTATCATTCATTTCTGCGCAGGTCGATCATTCCGTTAAGATGTCTTTCCTCGCAATATTTTTGATAAAGTTTATGCTGGCGCGCAAGGGGAAAAAATGCTCTTTTTGGATAAACAAGTGAAAGTTGATCTAAATTTTGGGGAAGCATTTTCTGAATGTCTCCGCCTAACATGAGCAGGCTCCAAGCATTAATTGTCTTCAAAATCAGAATAAATATGTGTGGACAGAGCGCAGACAAAGTGGCACATAGCGAAAAATGTCTGAGCTTGTTATGAACGACTTGGCGCTAACTTTTCTGATGAAGAAGTTGTTGCCTATAATTCGCCAGGGTTATCGTATTTCTCTACCGACATGGGCGATCACTGTAAATTTGAATTTTTCAGCGAAGTCGTTGACACAGTTTTATCAGGAACATTCTTAAGATGGATGTTTATTTCTATATCTTACATACATTTTGATATACAATTGTATTTGCTTGGAAATGTTTTTGAGTTTGTTCCATCTTGTAAGAGCATACTACTGCTTCAATTTCACCTATAGTTCCCACGATCTAAGGCATCTCTGTCGAGTCCATTTTCGATTCAAATTGTGATGAGTTATATAATAATGGTTCGCTCTCCTTTTCTAACTATACATGTATATAATCTAGACTTTAACTCTAGCTTTATTTCAACTCCATACTTTATCTTAGTTCGATGAAAAAAATAAAAGGGAGTGAATCAATTGAGCGGGGAGGGTCCAGGCCTAGGGTATAAATATGAAGGATATGGTTGCATCTTAAACAATATGCAGAATGAACCATGCTATCAACAACAAAAAAAAGAGAGAGAAAAAAAAAAAGCATTGTTTTGTTCTTTCTTTTAGAGTCTATTAATATACAGTATAAATACAAAACAGGGATTGTTCGTCTCATTAATATTAACAGTAAAATGTTTCTCTGTCACAATCTACTCCGTCTCATTTTTTTTCTGTATTCTTTCTTTCTTTTCAACATTCTTATTGCCCCCTTCCTTTATACCTCTCTTTATATTCATGCAATTTGAATGAGGGGAGGGGGGGGGGGGAGAGTCACGTGTCAGTGGCGTATCCAGAAAATGAGAATCAGTTGCGGGAATCCTTCCCAGACCATGCAGACGGGGAGGAGGTGTATTGTAGCTGCCCGTGTGCTTTAGACCGATTGCAAAATTTGCTACACTGGACACAACGTGCCCCAAATGCCAATGCTGCATGTGCAACTGGTGCGTTAGCCTTTCTCTCTCTCTCTCTTCTCTCTCTCTCTCTCTCTCTCTCTCTCTCTCTCTCTCTCTCTCTCTCTCCCCTCTCTCCCCTCTCTCTGTCTTTCTCCCTCCCTCTTTCCCTTCATCCCCATCTATTTCTCTCTGTCTTTCTGACTATAATTAATCTGTTAATATTAGAGCCAGAATTGCCTTAACTCTATACTTAACGCCCTTCTGACTCCAAACAGATGACATGCTCACTGTTGCCAATCTCTTTCCCTCTCTTTTCATCATCTGTCCATCTCTTGCTCTGTTAGCAAGTCTTTCTTTCTCTCTCTCTCTCTCTCTCTCTGTATTTCTTATATCACTCCACCGCCCAAAATGGCATATCTGCTACCCCCATGCACCCACCCTCTCGGTATCAATGACCCCATCTCTCTTCATTACCTTCACTTTCACATCTTTTAGATCCCCTATACATCCATTTCCTTCCCCCTATCATCCCATATCCCCACTTCTCTGGCGATTCGAATCCCCTAGTGACATCCCTGATGGTCGAACTACAGAGTAATGATGACATCAGACGCTCCTCTTGCTTCCTAATGGTTGTCAAACGGACATATCACAAATTTCCCCTTCCCACGGTCATGTCTGAAACAGTTATGATTGCCGATCGGTGGCCTAATTAAGACATAACATAATAATCGTCATAAGCTGGGACTAACACTTTCTTGAAGATATCGCATTCAACCTTTCCCCTTGGAAAAGAGTCGGACATCATTTATAATTTTTACACGACATTCTGAATTTTATTTCTTCATTTATGTCATTATGTACATCCTTTTGTAATTTTTACACGACATATTCAGTTCTAAATACATATTTTTTTCATTATGTCATTAATTTGTTTGTATAATCATTGTCTTTTTATTCACCTCCATTCCACTTATATATTTTTAATGTTTTCCTTAACTTTTCAAATTTATTGTATCCCGCTTGTGTTTTTTTTCATGTCATTTCCTTTTTCTTTGACCAAGTTGAAATGTTTCTTTATCTGTTAATTTAAATAACGATATTGAGGATTATACCAAATACATGTAAAGCATAAAAGAAGTATAAGCAAGTCATAAGAGTATTTATAAAAACAGACAAGTAGTAGTAGTAGTAGTAGTAGTAGTAGTAGTAGTAGTAGTAGTAGTAGTAGTAGTAGTAGTAGTAGTAGTAGTAGTAGTAGTAGTAGTAGTAGTAGTAGTAGTAGTAGTAGTAGTAGTAGTAGTAGTAGTAGTAGTAGTAGTAGTAGTAGAAGTAGTAGTAGTAGTAGTAGTAGCAGTATAGTAGTGGACTAGTAGTATAGTAGTAGTAGTAGTAGTAGTAGTAGTAGTAGTAGTAGTAGTAGTAGTAGTAGTAGTAGTAGTAGTAGTAGTAGTAGTAGTAGTAGTAGTAGTAGTAGTAGTAGTAGTAGTAGTAGTTGTTGTTGTTGTTGTTGTTGTAGTAGTAGTAGTAGTAGTAGTAGTAGTAGTAGTAGTAGTTAGTAGTAGTAGTTGCAGTATATATAGTTGTAGTACACACAGCCATGTGGTAGATTATCAATATTGTCTGGTATAGCTCTCGAAAACGGAGGAGAAAGGGAAGTAGAAGGGTAAAACCCGGAGTTATTTTTTTTTTTTTTTACAGTTTCAAAACTTTCACAAGCATAGCATGGAGTCATTCCCATAATTAGATAAAAACCCAATAAATACTTGATGAATATCGCCGCTCCTTTGGCGCGACATAGATCATGTAGATTGGAAACATTCAAAATTGTTGATTCCAAACATCATAGAAATTAAACCGAGATGGACATGGCATTAAGATTAAACACTATAACCCTGTTTGAATTACGAAAAGAGATTGAAGACGAGATAGTTCTATACTGTGGCTCACCGAATTATCCGTATCTGCATGGTTTTCGCTAAGAAAAGCAAATTTAGGAAGTATATAGATATCATTTTGTAGAAAGAACTTATAATCAGGACGCTAAATATTTTGCTTTGTCAGAGTGTACAGCTCTGTACACTAAAGCAATGACGATGGGGGATGTTATATGATAATTATTCATTTTTGCGTTTATTCATTTTTTCCGTCGTAATCGTCGGCATCATTATCATCAGCAGGAGCATCATTACTCATAAACATCAATAGCATAATCCATCGCCACCATCATTATTATATAACATCATCATTAGCAGCAGCATCAACATTATTATCATCATTATCATCATCATCATCATCATCATCATCATCATCATCATTACCACCATCATCATCGTAATCATCACCATCTTCAGTTCTTTACAAACATCATCTTTCTTTAATTTGCCCCCCCCCCCCCCCTCGTGAAAAAAGCGGTGCTGTGACACTGGTCATCACACACAAGTCTATCACCATGTGCATTCTATGTTCATTATTATAGGAGGTGGAGGGCAACTTCCATTGAATTTCACAAGTAATTGACACTTAAGCCTTGAAAATGGTTACGATTACAGCGTTTTTATTCTAATGAGTTCATACATGAATTTGTAATGTTTTATGAGTATATCACAAACGAAGCCATGGCAGTGCGGATAATTAAGGGTTCCATACAAAAACATAACCCTGAGATTCAAAGAAAAATACAAAAATATGCGAAAATAAATATTTCAAGTACAATAGCTTTGATATACACCTAACAAAACCCTCGGCATTCAGAGGTCACGAAAAGGAAAATAACGCCTAATACAGCGTATCCAGAATGGTGCATAACCCTTTTTCTTCGGCATTGTTACTAAAGAATCTGCGGCCTATGGATGACAACGGTTGAAGCACAATGGATCGAGCACCATATACTACAAATGTAATACATTACGACCACTTCATGACTTCAGAGAGATAAGACGTAAAGTTTGCGTTCTGTTGGATAAAGCCAGTCGTAACATTGTTTTGTTCGTACATTCAAGTACAATCCCGAATTATCATTTTCCCTTAACTAGGCCTATATAAAAATTCATCCAATAGGGATCATTTAATAAACACTATTCAGTGAAATGAACTATTTAATTTGTCTTATTTTCAGTGTGCGTACATCCAACTGACATAGGCCTATTTTGTTCTATTCTCTATTTAATTTCGGAAAATTTAAAACTTTAAGAGCTGATTTTCATGTCTAAAATGTTCTATTTTGTCTTTAATTTATGCTTGAAATGTTTTGATTCTGTTTCATGATAATTATACAAGACGAATGTCAATTCATAATCCAGAAAATGTGCTTCATAGGCAATCAAAATATTGTGAATAAAAATTACTGACACTGCTTTGTATAAAAGACGATATTTCGTTTGATCATTAGCCCACTATATTCACAACTTGATTGTGAAAAATCCAAAGCATTCCGCCCCTCCTACCTTTTTGAACACTGACATTATACAGTATAGTGGATACTTAAGCATCTTGTAATTTTCTTTACAACGTCTACAATGTATATTTTAAATATAAATAATGAATATACAGGTCACAATAAGTTATATTACAAAGAGACATAATACACGACGAAGATTTCAATTTCTTGAACGATAAATACACATAATTCTGTCATCATAACACCGATTTCTTTGCTTTAGTAGCATACATAATGCATCTGTATACAATTTTAAGTTTATACAAAAACAAAAGTTCTATACATAACCGTGATCGCACCATAAGAATATCTTACAATTGGTCGTATTACGTCCTGAATACGAACTAAAATCCACGTCGTATCACAAAGTTATCAAGATATATTATATCACTGCTAAATAGACTATAGAAATCTCGCAATTTTAAACTATGAGGATGATTATTATGGCTAAAAACTATTTTGGGGGAAGAAAGGATATCAATAACGAAATACATGTACCAATCAACTAATTTCATAGTTTTGCAAAGTCGAGACAAAATAGACGCAGATTTCTTTTAAATTGTCTATCTCCAATTAAGAAAGTATATAGATGACTAGCAAAAATAGGTAGGAACATTTAAAGTTTTCTCAAGTGCTATAAAAAATTAGGGGATATAATACTTTGACCACATGTCTTCTTACCAAGGGTTATCAGTTTGAAATATGATCTTGTTTGAAGTAAAAATGGTTATCATATAGCTAAGAAACTTAAAATTATCATAAATACCAACGGCGTATCCAGTATAGGATAAAGCTGACTAACGCCCCTTTTTGAAGGCCCACTATAAACAAATATATACTGGCAGTGGCTTTAAGCGGCAACCCAGGTATTTCTCGCCCGCCCTCCTGCCCGCCTGCCCATCAGCCCCCCCCCCCTCTCCCAGTGAATATCTGTATACGCCACATAATTATATTGATACAAGATACACTATCATGATAAACGGTGATTACACATCCAACTAACGATGGTTTATTTAAAATCTTGATAACTTTAACACTTGAACATTATCAAAAATGAGATTAGATGTCTCACTTAACTGTTAATACAATTTAACATGATTATGCCACAAAAATAAGTGGTACATACACTGACAATTACATCGCGATTCATCGAGACACCAATTTGACAGCGTTACATCTGAAGACTATCTTGCAATCGGGATCAAATACAACATTCCAGCTGTTAATCGATTTCTTATTTTGATACTCTACTCAGTTTAGTGAACTATACCTATTTCATTAAAAAAAAAAATCATGATGTATTTTCGATAAACAAGGCAGCTCGTTCAGGTTACAGTCAACATTACATCGATGACGTTAAAGGTTCATCTCCGAATGCTACTTTTAATTTTAATCTTATAATTCAGATATGCTGACGGTATTAAATCAGTTCTGTCCCGTGTTCCGATCGGTAGGCCTATCGATTAAAAATCACGTGGCCATTTTTAAATGCCGATCATCCAGTCTAAGTCTCAATGTATAGCGTTGGAAGCGAATCAAATCGATATATCGCTAAAGATCTGGGAAGCTAGGAAGGTATCAGACCTTGTCCATCGATATGAAGAGCGATGAACGTAATGTTATAATTTACGAGTCAAGATCTTGAGGTCTTTCCAAAGTGAGGTGTGTAAGTTTTCGACAACTGTACAATTACTCTTCGAATAGAAGTGAAAGCATTATATCCTGAAAATGGCTCACTCTAACAAATATTTCCATGCACCGTTCCATTTTAAATGATGATTGTCTTCTGATGTATATCAACTTATTTTTTCAAAGCTACTCAGCTCTTCATATTAGGAATTCAAGTTGTATGGTAACGAAACCGTCTCCTTTTGATAGATTTGCCCAAAATTCAAGTCTCAAGAAATTTTGCTCTCAGCTGAAGTTTCAGACTAGTGACGTGAGCTTATTGTTGGTCAAGGTAGTGGTCTTCGGGCGACTTCTTCAAGGCAAATGTTGTCCATACAACCTCAGAATTTATAAGCTTTTGCTGTCAAAGGTAGGTCTGCATGCATTCATGTAGTATCCGAAGTGAGTGTTTTTAAAAAAGGCCTGCGTCTTGGCCTGTCACGTCGCACGCAATATAGGTTAAATTATAGCTTCACACTCTACCATTTGCACAAGAGCCTTTGAACTTCCATTTTTATTTAACATTTTTCACACGTCGACAAAAACTTCGCTTTTCATCTTGAGGATCATACGAATCAGTGCTACACACCATGCACGTATTGAGGAACGCGTTTTA